>JAQQAE010009347.1:0-14661 GCA_029823295.1 Pseudamia nigra
ATTTCCAGTCCAGTTGATGGAAGAAAAAACCACACGCCTTGGATACTATGACCTGGATGACTGAGAATCTTCACAGAAATACATTGAAACATCTGTGGAACTAAAAAAGGGCACTAAAAAGCAAAAAAAAAAAAAAACAAAAAAAATAGTGAATTCTGTATTTATTCACTGCATTGTGGTGTCAGCCTTAAGAGGACATGACAGCTCAGATGAAACAATGTATAAAGTGTATATTATTTACATTATTCCAGAAGTGAGTGTCTGGCTAGTCACTTGAAACTTGAAAGAGAAGTAATTTAGTGTTTGCATGTTTTAATAAAAATTAAATAAAGGAAGACACTATTTACCAAGTGGGTTAAATATTTTTGGCATCGATAGCAAGCAGCTAATTTAAGAAAGAGGAATTTGCAAATGAAATCAGGAGCAGTAGCTGCAAGTCTGTTCCAAAATAAAGATCAGCAACAGCTCTAGCATTGACTTAAGAGTATCCATCCTCTGGGCAAATGCTCCAGAGAGCGCTTCCTTTAGGACTCCAGCTGGAGAGTAGCAACCACTGTTACACTACTCTTGTCCTGCCAGCAGCCTCCTAGGTCAGGAGGGTGCTAACAGGCTCCTATTGGCAACCCACCCATCCCCGGTGATAAATATCCAGGAGCTCACTGGATGACACCAAATTTTTCATCATTAATCTGGGCCATTATGAGGCTGTTTCCCCAGCATTGATCCCCAGTCCAGTCCAGCTGACGCAGGCCCTCCAGGGTGGATGAGGGGGGTCACTGGGGGAACTGGGATAGAGCCAGGCTATCCAGTCAAGTGCAGGGTGAGAAAGCTAGAGTAAGCACAGATGTGAAGTGTTGCCTGTGCATGCAAATCATCTTACACTGTGGGTAAATGCATACAGTGTAAAAGTTGATTGCATTTAAATGGCCAGATATAAACACAACATACAGTGCTCTCAAATGATTCTGAGTATAATATTGTAAATCATACATTTGTCACGGTAAAGCCTTAATTTCTGACAGATTTTATACACTGACTTATGCATATATTTTACTTAAACACACCAGTGAGCCCAGGGGTGGCAGATGTGCTGCTATTGTCTTAATTTCATTCTCCACTTTTCCTCGATTTGCTCCAGTTTTCCCCTCCTTTGGCGGCCCAATTGAGACTGGCCTGCTGTTGCGCACTCCTAGTATTCCAGAAAATGAGATGAGCAGAATGCATTATATCTCACAGGGGAGAGACAGAGAGCAGAGAGATTTACCTTCTTTTTACAAATGATATCAAATCAGGCAAAGGAAAGTCTGTCAGCTGTGAAATTACTGATCATCCGGGTCCTTCTTGTTTCTGCTCACTGAGAAGCCGGGCCTTAGAGACTGTTAGAAAGGAGCAATAGAAGAGCAAGAGGGTGGGAAGGTATTTGACTCAGCATGTGTTCCCTGGCTACGACCTTTGTTCTCTCCATCATCAGTTGTCGAGGGCAATCTTGCCAGGGCTGATTGTGTGTCCACTTCTTTTGATGAGAGCAGACACTGACATTGTCATAGGGCCACATGGAGGCAGTGAACTGTGGCTTTAAGCTGACCGTGGGGACTCCTGAGGGTCAGTCCACTTTAAACATCTCTTTTTTCCATTGTTGTCACGTGACGATTTACTGACCTTCCAAATAAATGCTGATGGCCAGTTAAGTGCATAATCTGGTAGCTTCTGTCATTAGAGCATGATTTAAAACATGCAGACATGATTACCTTAAGGTTTCTGGTTTAATAAAGATACATTGTACCCTTTTCATCCATATTGCTTTCACTCTCAGAGCAGTCCTCATTGGTGTTGTGACAGGCAGCTCCGTTAAGAGTGGTGTGCTGAGTTGGTCGAGAGGGGAGGGGGTCAGATGGACCAGGTAATTACCTGGATCACTGAGCATGAAGGTGGGGCTGTGGACTGCTGTCATCAACGGGCTAACAGCTGGAGGCTAAAACCCCTTCAACAGCTGGGTGATTACATATACACTCATATATACACTTTATTACAAGCCACAAGAATTTTCTTCACTTGTTCTGAAAAGAGACAAGTGGCCAGCGCTGTGATAATCAACGGCACAGCAAGGGACTACTGTGCACTTTATGAACAACAAACTGAACATACAAGACTCCCCGATCATACTGTCATTAACATTGTATGAGAATGTGACCTCCTTCGTCTCCCCTCGTCTTCCTGCATATTTTTGAGCAGCTGACATCCCTGTCTCTCTATTTTATCTTCCCACATGAGGAGAATAGAGACATTAATGGAGCCGACAGTCCTACTGTGTGAGTTATTACTCTGCTCTTTCCCTAATGGAGAAAATTTAATTATCAGCTAATTTGCTATGTTGTCTCTGGTGACATGAAGTTCCTCATAGTGTCGACTTCTATTAAATGCTTTGCTTTGACTCCTTTATTCAGACATAAGGAGTAAAGTTCCCAGGTATACACAATGAACTTCTATGCGCATTTGCCTTTCATAGCACATATTCCACACAGCGCATACAGTTGAGGTCAAAATTATTAGGCCCCTTATGAAAATTTGTTTTCTGAGAAAATTGTTCTCAGTTGTTTGAAAGTTTCAGATTTTTACAAAGCATTTCAAAGTGTGTTAGTTTCATTTGGAAACAGTAGGTTACTTTTATTTGCAAACAAAAATATAATTATTTTAGGAAAACAAAAAGCACTAGAGACAATATTATTAACCCCTAGATTAACTGGCTTTTTTATTCAGGGATAGCACAAATAACCACTCTTAAACTGAGTAAGTGTGTGAACTGTATTTAAAACTGAACATTTGTCCAATGTTAACTTCAAAAGGATTTGAGGCATCACTTGTAAAAGTATCATGTCAGAAACAAAAGAAATTAGTTTAGATCTGAGAAAAAGATACAAAGTTATCAAAGTGTCTCCAAGTATCCAGAACTGAAGTGAGAAGCATGGGACAAAGAACCACATTTTCACAGAGGGAGTAATAATTTTGACTTCAACTCTATGTAGCCACATTTGAGGAAGAAACACCTCTTGCAGTTGTCCAAGAGGGTGACAGTGAGTTTTTCAGATTTTAGATTTAATCTCATGTTTTCAGTTCACATACTTGAAGTTGTTTTTCCTTTTACATACCAAGTAATCAAATTTTTTATGTACTATATAATACAGTGGTACCTCATCACATGAGTTGAACCCGTTCTGGCGTCACGCTCATGTCATGAAAAACTCGTGAGATGGGGCCAGTTTTCTCATAGGAAAACATGTGAAACCAATTGATCCATTCTGGACCCACGAAAACTCCCATATAAAATATGTACACACTTTACATGCACATTTAGTCATTATTAGTATTATTTGAAAAGGAAGTTACCGGTATGTTAATTAACTGAAACAAAATGCATGAAATTAGTTATAAAAATGTTTTAGAATATCACCTTACATTGATGGCTGCAGACAAAGGAGGCATGATGGTGATGGAGGACGTACACAGAGTAAACAGCAGTTTCTTCTCCTCAGCAGTGATAAATGTCCTCCGTGGCATTTTCTTACTGAAAACCCTGTCTAGTCACTTGTTGAGGAAGCTTAACAAAGTCTTTGGCAGCTTTCCGGTCAGAACGAGCTGCTTCTCCTCTCGTCATGCAGACACCGCAGGTTTCACAGACTTGATCGTTTCTTTCTGCTTCAAATGGCAGCGACTGTATTCCTTTCCACATCATATTACGGCAAAAATAACCCAACATGCGGCAGCCTTTCCAGCAGTCTCCCGGTCTTAGCTTAGCCGAGCTGAGCTAAAAGCTAAATGGCGAGCAAACAAGTGGAGATATAAGCCCTCTGTACTGTCTGTGATCATGGGAAATGTGAACTCTATCTATCTATCCATCTATCCGTCCATCCATCCATCCATCCATCCATCCATCCATCCAAAGCTTCCTGCTTCCTTTGTTCCTCTTGCATCACTGCCATTCGTACAGATATCGTTGCATCCTGTTTTTGTCTCCAAGATGTTGTCCAAGATGACACTAATATATACAGTCTATGGCACAGCCTCTCCTCAAAAAGTTGAGCCATTTCTGTTAATCTTTCCGTGTTTGTTTTGTTTGGTCCTTTTTCTTCTTCTTCTATTCATCTGGGGGCGACTTCTGCTGTACGAGCGCCCCCTCAATTTCCGGTGGCACTGTGCCGAGAGAAGCCGAGAGAAACCGAAGAAGCTGAGAGAAGCAGAGAGAAACCAAGAGCACATGCTCTCGTGAACTGTTTTAGTTGTAACTCAGGGATTTGCTTGCAAGACGGGACAAAATTTTGCCCGATGTCTTACTCGTGACACGACAAAGTCGTATGATGAAGTGCTTGTGTGATGAGGTACCACTGTACTGAAATATTAAGGTTTTTTTTTTTCAGAATTAGAAGGCCATAATCAGGCCTTTTTTCAAAAACTATTTAAAAAAACTTGGAGGTACCATTAGACCTTCCCATTGTCTCACTTTTTGTATGGTGCTAAATCTGTTCAATAGTGTTTGCCATATTCGTCTATACGTATAACCACTGGGTATAATAATAGTAAGCAGTGGAACACCCTTCCTTCTACATATAATGTGGATATCATCCAGTGGGACCATTAAAACAATGTGTTATGATTGGGCGTCTTGAGCAGTGAAAGGGATTGATTTCCATTTACCCTCCATTAAATCCGCAGACATCTGGCATGCCTGTGCCAGCACGCTTCCAGCTCCTCCTTTTTGTTTTCTGTTGAAATATTCAGGAGAACCTCTTGCTTTTTAGCTTCTTCTCCCTCCTACTTGTCATAATACAGCCGATCCGATTTATTTATTTATTAATTTTCAGGGTATGATTGCATGCAATATGCAGTCTTTGTGCAAAATTTTCTGACAGCTGACTTGAAATCAAGTAATATTATATGATATGACTCCTTAATTGTTTCACCTCTCAGTATGTAAGTGTGGTTTTGTGTAAATGAGTGTGTGTGCTGAACTGACGCACTGCGGATGCTGATGTTGTGTTGTTGTATGTTAGGACCTGCAGGCCAAGCGTTAAAGACTGAGCAGGCACATGAAAAATACATGATTATTGTCCTGCCACAGTGCACACGAAGGCATAATTTGAGAGAGGGCCCCCCTCCTTACTTATGTACAGAATGGCACCAACAGAAGTGGCATAGTCAGTTCATTAATCCTTTGTTTTATCTTTAACTGCAGATTATTGGTTTGGGTTTTGTTTAGCTATGGAATTGGAAAATAGCTTTGCATTCAGTGTAAAAGCGTGACTTTGCAATGGTAGATATGTTTTTTCATACAATGTACTCTTTGACAGATATAATGCTTTTGTCTTGTTTGTTAACCTCTGTTGTAGTATATGTGCATATCCAGTGTGTTAGTATTTGTGCTCTAGTTTCACCATCTTCAATATGAATATTCTAGTGGCTGTTATTCAATTTGGCCTGAGGCTTTGTCAAAAGGGGTGTAAATATATGGGTCAGGAGTGAAGAGTGTTTGGCCACCCCATCCCTGCTCTCTCAGCCATTAGAGTGAACACCACACAGCTGCTTAACCATGCATACCTCAGATGCAACACAATATCTTATCAACAGAGAATCCACCCTGGCCAAATCAATTAGAGACTGTGAATATCTATGGATCTGCAGTGTGAAAGCATCAACATCCCTCCAGCTTCTCCTGAGAACAGCCAAATTAATAACTCTAAGTGGATAATGCCCCTGCTCCTATCAACATCAAAATTGAATTCTTGCAAACAGATGAAATGCAGCCAGGGCATGTCGCACTGTAGGAGTCAGACTTACATGCTTTTGCTGTGATAGCAAAGGTATCCTAGGGTCCTGCTCAGCACATTAAAATTCAAAATGCAAATTCTTAACAATATCTAATTGGCAGGGGGTGTTTAATATGAAAGTGTTCCTGGAGCCATTTCTTTTCAGACTCACTGTTCAGCATTGATTCTCCACTGAGTGGCTCTGTTGAACAAAGAGACTAAGAGCAGGGACTTGCAGTACATGGATAAAGAGTCATGTTGTGCATTAACGGGTCAAACAGAAGTGAGGTCCACTGCCAAGCTGTGAAACTGGGGACTTTTGGAGAAGGGGAGGGGAACCACCACTGCATGTGAAGTAAGAGGAAAGGACAGAATAAGTGCTTTTACATAATACATAGTAAGATGAGAGCCAGCTAAGACTTCGTCCCTTTTTTGAGTGCTGACAGACTGTTGAGATCTCATTGTGATCTCTCATCCAGGCTGTTTTAACCACTGTAGGTCATCTTTAGTGCCACACTCATTCAGAGAGCCCTTGTGTTGGCACCACTTGGACTGTTCCTACTCTCATGGGCTGTGGTGGCACGCTTGGAAAGGATATATTTGAATACTAAGGGAGATAAATGCTGTCTTCAGTATTTCAAGAAGCAGTACATCAACAGAAACTGCTTTAGTTGTTTGCCCCTGGAGTTTGTTGAAGTTAATCTGCCTCTGATTAGCTCATTTAATAGGATAAAGTGTCCAATCTCTGGAGTGGTCTGTTCTTCCCACAGCGAGAGTACAGACTTCTATGGGTTTTCCATGTTGTACTTTCCAATGATTTAATGCCTTGTTTTAAACACTACCATAAATTGAATTCAACAATGACCCTGATTCACACACAGCATCCAAGCTCAGTGAAGTTTGGCTCATTTTGAAGTCTGAGACTTTTTGATTACTTTATTCACCTCCTATTTCTTATTTTTCCTATTTTTCTCTCTTGATGTCCCCATTGTCCTTCTTGGTTCACTTCATTATTTCACTGTCCTCCATCATGAGTGGATAGTCAAGTACTCCTTGTCTTTGTGTGCCTTGAGTACATCGTTCATTGTGCCCCTTGAAACAGACAAGTAAAAAACATAAAAAAACAATGCTTCTTTACCCTTCCATGCTGTAGTGTGGACTGTTCTCAATGTCAGAAGAGAAGTACTGATAAATGACAAGAAACTACCAATATTCTAGATGGACTCAGAATTTTGTTGCAAGCTGAAAGATTTTTTGCACCCAAATCATTCAATATTTTTGGATTAATTTTCAGAAAGATATCCAGTCTGCAATAAATTACAATAGCTATTTTTCAAGGGGAGCTGAAAATGAACAGATTAGCTGTACTTTCTTTCTTGGCTACACATTCATCAGTGTTTTAAAGTGGCCAATGAGGCGGATGAAGGGTTAAAAAAGCAGTTGTCTATCTTTTCTTTTGTCCTGCTCAGAGGTATGGTACATGGAGTTGAGGTTCACTGTGATCTGATAGAGGGGAAGATGGGGTCAGGTAATCCACTGCCCTGCCTGCAAATACTCTTTCATGCTAGACTGCCTTTCAATAAATAAGAAATGTTGTGTCTCTCACCAATATAATATTAACCTGATCTCCCCCCTGTGGAGTATGTGCGGGTGCCTCGTGGGTTAGGGGTGGTAGAAAGACCTCCAGGCCACACTGCTAATGGATACACACGTACGCAGTGTTTGAGGATTAGACGAAAGCCCATCTAGAGGGAATATAGCCCAGGAAAGCAGAGGGGGGAAGTGGAGGCATCTCATTTTTACTCATTTCAATGGCAAGTCACAATTGTGTCTTCAGTAGTCAAGGATTTTACACCAGATTGATGTGAATATAAAATATGGTGAATAGTTAAAAGAGAATGGGGTAAAGTGGCACGTCTTTGCTGAATCATACTGTATAGACATATACTAGAGTGGAGAGATGTTGCAGCCCTCTGTAGCAATCGTTTCAAAGTGTGTTTACCTTTGAATCCCTCTAGGTTTTTTTTTTTATCCTGAATTCACTTTTTGCTGAGAGACAATCCATTGGTCACAGTCTAAGAGTAAAGCAGCAGGGCTTAGGCCGTAGAGGATGAGCTCCATCCAAAGTAGGCACCACACTCAAAGTCTGTGACAAATAGCAACACTCTCGATGAGCTGATTCCAATAAGTCAGAGAATTACAGAAGATAAAATATTCTAACTGGAGACACAAAGAATAATTTCTAATGGCAGCTTTAGAATTGCCTCATTCTGGAAATGAGGATGAGGGTGACGGAGAATATTTCAAGTCTTTATCTTGAGCTTTCATTAATGCAAGTTAATGGAAAGGATTCTAATAATGGAATGTTAATTATCACCATTCATTTTTCACCAAGCAGAAAGAAGAGGATGTTTCCAACAGAGCAAAGATGATTCAGACTTGTCGTACTCATAACCTGTGCTTGTGTGTGTCAAAGGAGCTGTTTCGTCTTGTTGCATGCTAATGTCAGCATCCACATTAATCCATGCCACTTGTGTTTCTTGATGTGAACATCCTCAGAAAAAAAAGCTGTCCATGCCTAGATTCAATCAGTGCTCATTGGAAATATCCTGAAAAAGGGTAAAAGCTACATATCTCTTATTTATATTTATATGGCGTTTGTGTGTTGGTCTGTAGAGGAATGCAGATGCAGCAGTGAATGCAGAGTGGATGCACCATTGTTCGCTGTGCAGAACTCGTCTATAATTTACAGGGTCTCCACCCCTCACAGTCACTAATGGATGGGGGTGTCTGCTTGGAGACAGAGGGGGGGCATTGAGATAGGCAGGAGGATTGCCTCTTGAAGACCCCCTCCAACCATCACAGAAGATAAAGAAAGCCCTCTTCAGTTTGGCATACATCTGATCCACGCAACGGGTTACCAAAGATACCAACGCAAAAATTGAATAAGGTGCTAAGGTCCTGAGGTGGGACATATCTTGTGAGGGCAGATATTTGAGACGGGTGATGGAAAAAGGGAGGGGGGTTGTACAATGTGGAACATACACAGATCATTACCATCTCCTATAGCTCCAGGGCTCGTCATGCTGAAGGCAGGCAGATTGAAAGGGCTAATGGGAGCTGGTGTGATGCTGTGTGGAGTAATTTAGTGCAGGGGGCGTGGTGGTTGAGAGAAAGGCAGGGGGCGCCCATAATCCCACCATTTAAAAAAAAAAAAAGATATACCATTTCACCTTCTCATGAGGGTGCACCTTCGATACACTGCGGACAGGTGCTCAGTCGAGAGAATGATGGAGGTCACTGTGGCCTCGAGGCTATGTTGAAATGACTGTATGCCGGAAGCTGCCTATGGCTGTCTGTGTGTATCGCCGGCTCAAAAGAGAACAGCCTTTGTTGATGGTCTGTTCAGTGCCTCGACACCAGATGTGAGTGTCAGACACAGGATGAAGAACAGCTGCTGGGGTTTGGAATGGTATGGGCTGGGTAAAAATACTTGTCTGTGATGTTCAGCAGCCATAGTGATAGTATGTAGTACTGGTACGCCGAAGACTGTCAGGTGTCATGCCACAATTTGTGCATGTTTACATAATTATAAATAGGGGTAGGGACCATAGTGTAACTCACAATTCCATACTGTCATGATGATAACCTTATCACAATACTGTATAACAATTCTGTGTGTAACGTGATAGATCGCAAGCTTAGTGTCTCTTTAACACACGCTGACTGCAACCTCAGGTCCACATGTTCCGTAATTCCAAGTAGTGCTTTAATAAAAAATGTTGTTCTCGCCTGCATGATACAATGCTTAAGACATAATGTACAGCGAGTAGAGAAATAACAGACTTTAGAGTCCTGTCATCAACCAGTTAGAATTAAGAGCACCTTGTCAGGAACAAGCAGCAAAAAGCACAATGTGCATGAATTAGTAGCCTCAATCCAATAATACTCTAAAGCCGAGTGGCATTCACATTTCTTTACAGTCTTCATGTATTTGCTCTACTCTTAGATGGACTAACCCCACTCTTCACTTATTTATATAGAAAGACACAGACATATCTCTCCTGCTGGCGAAGGAAAGGATCAAGAAACAGGAGTTCTATCCAGATAGCTTTAGGCAGAGCCGTGTGATGAGAGCCTGATGAAATCATTGTTTGAATCTGAAGGACACAGAGGAAGCTGTCTGAAACAGTTAGAATCAATTTAATTTGAGCTTTGGGATCAAAGGCAGGCCTCTGGGCTGCTCAGTATTTTTAGTGCTGCCTTTAAAGCCATCAGTCATTTTCAATCCTGATTAACTTATGGAAATCACCAGCTATTTTTGAGGTGTTAATTCTCATTAGATTACCGATGACTAGACGATGAGTGATGCATAAGCACAGTGATGGTGACTGAAATAGAACTGAATCTCATATTTTTATGTGATTATATGCTGTATATTGTGTTTTTACTTAAATAAAGGATTTCCATGCAGGGAACTGTTATTTCCTATGCACATTTACAGTTTATGTCTATTTATGATGCTTGCATTGGTACCAAGGCTTTACCATGGTGACTTTGCTGATTGACTAATAAGATGATGATGATAAGGTTATTTCTTCATGCATGACAATCTGTAAAAGCTTTTTTATTTCATATGTATAATGTGATATGCTTGTATGTGGTGTTTTAAAAAAGGTCAGATGTTGTGCGTGACCTATTAAAAAGTGACCTGAGGACGCAGCACTAAAGCTTAGAACCAACTACACGACTGCAAACAAAGCTTCTGATGGCAGTGATCCTCATTAGAGAAGACCCGAGGTGTAGAATGTGTACATGAATCCCCAAGACACAGAGGTGTATTAGTGTTTCTAAAAGGACCAGTGAACCCACGCCAATGCACCAGAATTAGGTTATGTGGCCCGTTGTTTTCTGCATCATTTCCAACCAGTGTGTTTTGAGAAGGATAAGACCATACTGTTGAGTAATTGGTGGAGAGAGGCCACTGCTCCCTGTGATCCTATCACACTCTTCACACTTCACTGACATTCCCCTGAGACCAGCGTCATTCAGATAGAAGCAAGAGCTATAGGGTAAGGTGTGATTCGTGATTGTGTGTCCATTTTCATCTGCATTCATATGTATCTGTATGTTAGTGTTGGAATAGTATCTGGTAAATAACAGGAAGATATGTAGGTAAAGATGACAAAGGAAAGAGCACAATGAAGAGTTGATTTTATATCAGAGAGAATACCAATGGTCTCTTGTGTATAATGTTATTGTGGCTGAGTGTTAGCTGTCTAGTGTTAGTCCTGGAAGTCTGTTGACCTGTGTGCCTGTCCTGGGGTTCACGCCTGGATATGCAATCTTTCCTCAGCCAGCCCCCATTGGCTTTTTTCGTTCTCCCTTTTGATCTCAGACGGATAAATTCTGCCTGGATGCCTCTCCAGCAGAGGAAAACCCAATGGTAGGTTAGACAAGGTCACGTGAAGATAAATTGGAAAAGCACGCAAAAATGAAAGGGACAACACAGAGAGAAAAGACATAGTGTCACAATAATATATATTAAAGGCTTAAAAGACAAAAGAAATGTTTGTTTGCCAATTGAATACATAATGTATATATAAAAATCCAGACAAAATCAAACTTTTGCCATCTTTCTCTATATATAAACACACATCTTAAAAGATTTAATGTTAAAACTGTATCACTAACAAAGAAGATAAAGTTCTGTGAGAACTTAATCATACAGATTAGCAAGTATAAAACTAGTAACATCTAACAGCCAAGCAATTATAAAGCTTGATACTTGAGCCTCCTTATCTTCTCTTTTTGTTGCCTCACCTCAAAGCCAACATAACTTGTCCTTATGTATATTTGCTGAGTGGTTAAAAAGACACTGAGGCCACTGTCAGCGGAGCCCTGCATTTATTTACCCATGTAAGACCTGGTGTCTCTGTCCCTGACTCTGTTTCCTTTGAAGTAGGTCATTTTATCATTTGAGAAAGACCGTCAGCTTCTCGATATGGCTAGCTATCTAGGAAAATAGCTATCTGTTTTTCTATCAATCTAACATGCGGGTAATTGTGTTAGCACTGGGCTGTGGTCCTAGTGGTGAACGACTGGCTGTCAGAGATCCTGTACACTGACAGCCTTGTTGACAGTCTCTGTCCACACATTTGTGTCTTTGGAGGAGGGGTGTCGTGACTCTCAGCGCCCTGACTTATAGATTGGACATATGTCCACATTCCTGCAATTAGCTGCACAGAGACACATAGAAGTGCTTTCATCCCCTTACATGTGCCACATGCACACATCGCTTCAAGCATCCAGACCATTTCTGTACGTACAAAGTATATGTCCGTATGTGAATGGAATCCAAGTCACAAACTTTGGCCTTTGCTGTTTAAGTAGTTTTAGCTTGTAATCAAGAAATAAAAAATAGATAAAAATAAGAGATGAAAGTCAAAATATTGCTGATGAATCTTTTCACGCAATCTTTTCTCTGGTGAAGCAACTTGTAGAACAGCAAAATTACTTTGACAGAACAGTTTTCTTTTGAAGTTTTCTTGTTACAAGTCAAGCTCTGAACACAGGGAAAACTAAAGCTGATGCCTACTTGTCTGCTTTTTGCTTTTTACTCCACTGGTGTTTCTACACAGCTACAGGCATACAGGAGTGCATAGTAGGTGTGGGATCGCCCACCATCTCCTCTACCTCCCCCCTCAAGTCCTCTTCCATCCTGCTTAGCATCCCTCTACGGACCTGTAGCCCCAGCAGCAATGGTCAATAAATCCCCTCCCAATGCAGCACTTCAAAAACAACAAGTCACAGTTCCTGCTCGAAACCAGCATCATGAATAACAATTAACAGCCTCCAAAAACATCAGTAACCTCTGATAACTCCAGTCTAGCTGGCTTCTGGGGTGCATTTGCATTAATGATTTTTTGTCTCACTCATTCTCTCCCTCATCTTCTATTGTTTTGCCCCTCTGCTTCTTTATTTCTCTCTCTGTATCTTTGTCAAAGATGTTCCTTTTTAATGTTCTTTTTTAATAGATGGACATAATAAAATGACAAAATAAAGTTTTTCTTTTAAATTTGTGAATTTGAATGTGAATTTATGTATTTTTGATTATGTTAGGATAGAGAATACTGCATGCTTTGTGCAGCATAACGTATGATGAATAATAGAATACTTGTTCAGTCTGTTTTTACCTGAATCATTCCCAATGCACTGCCTAATGATCTGTTCTCTCTCTCTCTCTCGCTCTCTCTCTCTCTTTCTTTCTTTTGACTGACAATGCTGTCCTTCCCCAAATCACCTTATTCAGGTGAGTAATTTTCAATCTTATTTAGTCATTATTTTATTTCATCATTAGTTTAGAAGGAAACTCTAAAAGAACATTGTATTGTATTGTACGTTTGCCACTCAAAAAATGTCTTCAGTAGAATATAAGTAAAGTCAGTTTATTGTCATTATTATAAGTCATACTGTGTAAATGTGTTTCTATATGCATACATTGTACCCTGCATTGTTAATAATAATAAAACAGACATACATACACGAACAGACTGTAAACACTCAACCACACATATCTGCTCCTTGACTCAGCTGTGGGATACTAGAATTGTCACAAGGGATCTATCTGAAATAACTGTGATATTCCTTTGCAGGCCCCTTTAGAGTGCAAAGTAATGAATGCTTTCAGCATGGAACCTGCATTTTGTCCTGTGAAATTGTCACGCAGTGAAATGAACAAAATGGGATTTAGACTGGCTTTGTGTGAGCACACCCCCTAGTATTCCACACCTCCTCCACTTTCTTGTTTTACCAACTTGCTTATCTACTCTACTTCTGCTGGCTCTCGTCCTCTTTTTTTATTCTCCTCTCTCAACACCTGCCTGTAGCATCGCTACCATCTCTCCTTCCCATCCTTGTTTCCATGCCCCCCTCGTATATCTCCCTAGCTCCCTCTTTCCTTCTCCTCCTCCTCCTCCCCTCTCTCCTTGCCTCCATATGCTGTGTCTGGGCTCTTTTACATGGCTGGAGGAAAGGTAAGGAGAGGAGAGAGGGCTAGTCTGAATTATACATGCAGCAGCAGTAGTGCACCAATCCAGCCGGGACCCACCAGATGCTTGCCCTCCAGATTCACTGCTTTTGTCTCTCTTTACATGCACTCATTGTATCTGTGTCTCAGTCTACAGTTTGTGTATTTTTCCGAGTTCCTTTTTCCTTTTTTTTCCTTGTTAGAATTTTGTAAAAGCTGTATTATTTTAGAGCAAAGGTGTCAGATCAAAGGGAAAATAACCCTTTTTGTTTTCACTGAAAGCAAAAACACTACACAGCTGGTGTCAGCAGTAAGGACCAAATGATTGCTTGGGGCAAGTAAAATGTCATGTCAGGATAGTAAATCTACTTGATAAAGCAAGTGGTTAAAAAATAGGCAGCTATTTTTTGTCTGTTTGCCTAATTATTCAATTCAATTCAGTTTTATTTGTATAGTATAATCACAATCCAAGACTATACAGAGAGTAAATCCAACAGAACCAGAGATTGTGGAAGTAGTAAACCATCTCACTTCCATCTCATCTCTGTTCAGTCACAGATCTTGTCCCTCACAAGAAAATGACACAAAAATGAATAAATAATCGAAATACAAATGGCAAAAATTCAGTCTGGCAAAGTGGAATTCTATATGAGGTATCAATCGCTTGGCCTAAGCAAGTACAAAAATATACAGTGGATGTAAAAGTCTACACACCCCTGTTCAAATTCCAGGTTTGTGTGATGTAAAAAATTGACACTTGTAGCCACATCTTCCAGCACAAGCCATGGTCCACAGAGAGCTTCCAAAGCATCAAAGGGATGTCATTGTTCAAAG
>JAQQAE010009348.1:0-14660 GCA_029823295.1 Pseudamia nigra
ACCTTTGTACTGTAAGTCACTATTGATAATCAAAACACGCACATCCCCCTACCACGCTCAATCATACAGTAGAGAGAGACAATAAAGACAGGAGAAGCATGGGGAGTGACAAGCAGCAACGGGCCAAAGGGCTGAATTCAAACCCAGACCACTGTGATTAGGTTTGCCGTGTGTGCGCGCTACCAGGTGAGCCACCGAGTCACTCCAAACGTAATATACTGCAACAAAAGTTTATGCTGGGGGGAGGTAGAAAAGTTGGCCTGTCAGTAAAGGTAAATATTTGGCAAATAAATGTGTGCATCCTCATGTGTTGAGCATAAAAGGGCACTGCAGAAGTTACCGAGAGTAACAGGAAGAATGGAAAAAAACACTATATATGAAGCACTGCAGAAAGAAATGTTAGAAAAACTGTTTGAGTTTCAAATGTTTGAGACATGATGTACACTAGGGTTGATGGCTCACTAACTCCATCAATAGCACAGGGAGGCTACATTAATGTATGAAACACTATTTTAATGGGCTACCAACATAATGATGCTCTTAAAATATGCATAACAGTAGTGCAGGAAATTTGCATTTTTTTAAATAAATTTATCCGATGTTCTAGCTTAAATTTTGGTTGGATTTGGAAGGTACCAGACTACAGTTGCATCCCAGTAACTCTGAAAGATCAGTCATTTTTGATTCTTGTTCTCAAAGTGTGACTAAGGTTAAATATTCAGCGGTGGAGGGAGAAGCATTCACCTATGTATATCTGGACTACAGTGTTGGAGGACATATTTATTGGAAACAAAATTCACGTAGTTAATTTATTTGCAGGCTTTAAGCACAATCCTGAATACAAAGGGCATGGATGCAGCCTATATGAGAGACACTGGTTTATTAGGCTTCTGTGCCATTATATTTGACTTGAACTAAGACATCAATAAGAAGATTTCTCCTGCATGGATCACTCAGTCCATTTTTCCAATGGATCCTTGGGCAAAAAAAAAATACTTGGACTAGACATTGTTGGCTCATTTCAGACAAATCTTGTTAACTGTAAGTTTACTCTTACCATAAGTAACTATTTTTGAATGCAGTCCCACATTTGTCACACAATGCACTAACAGCTACACTGACCTGTTTATTATTAATTTTCATTCAAGACATACTCAAGGGTCCATATATTTTAAAACAATGAGATGTTCTGCATGTTGAGCTAAAAGACAAACCCTACAGTACATGGCTGCATTGACAGATAAAGACTGACAGCTAACGTCTTCTTTTCTACAATAGCAAGACAATCTACCATGGCGGTAGAAATGAAGCTACAGAGAGTCTGAACAGCATGCTAACTGAAAGCATCTGTACGCCATGCAGAAAGATCCATGAAGAACTAATTTCGCTTAGTTCCTTCATGCGTATAAACTACCCCATATGGAAGAAAAGGACCATCACCATTACACCTCAGGCATATAAGGAAGATGAAAATTGAATCTTCTATCCACTCAAACCTTACCACCACAGGAACTTAGGGGTAATTTTATGGGGCTCAGGCCATTGGTACTTATCTCCATTGCAGGAATCGTGGATCAAATTATGGGAACCTCTAGCTGAGTCCCTGCTTCAGGGTAGGTGCTCCAAATGGCCCTGAAAACTTTGGGTGGGGCTTAAAGGTTTACTCAATGCTGATTGGGTGTACCCAGAGCAGGATTTAATGTCAATAGGAAGCAAGCAGTATTTTTAAAGCCCTGCAGAAGATGAATAGTAAATAGGAGTCAGGCTTCTTTGCGGCATCTTCTCAACTTGTTCATGGCGCCCGCTGCCATGTACGTATAAAACACACAAAAAAGAAAGGCTGCCACCACATCAGCTCCCTTCATGTTTGTTTTTGTCCTCAATGTTGTTACATTCCTCTGCTTTTGCTTTTGGCACGTTGGGGATTATGTCCTGTGGTGACACAAGGCTGACAGGGGCAGGGTGAGAGGGTGTTCCTGTAACTCCTCCCCAAATTTTGAAGTTGAGTGGCCTTCCCACAATGTAAGTTGGAGAAGACACTAAGTGTTTTTTTTATTTATTGAGCTTCTAGAAGATTTTTTTTCATACCCCAAGACTGTTGCTGTGTTTTAATGTGGGCCCTTGTCATACATACTCAGGAGATTAAATTATGTTAAAGATACCGTTATCAGTATTGCTAATCTAGTGTCTTTGTCATTTTTAGTTACACAAGCTGAATGAAAAGTGATGATGACTCTACCTTGGGTAAGGGTTTAGCAGGTCTGCAGTGGATCCCACCAACAAATTTAAAGTTGGGGAGGATAGGATGAGGGAAAGCAAAATCCCAGTATGTTCGAATCAGCCAGATGTCAGTTCTGCCCATCATCTCACAGGCGTTGGTGGGTGTCCCTGTCACAATGTGAAACAGTATTGTTTAAAACAAACTCATATGAAAGTCGCAGTTTAACCCCATTAAATATGCACCCATGTATTTGTGTTGCTCACCTTTTACTTCTGAATAATATCTGTCCAATTTTTCCCAAAGAACTTTTTCTACTAGGATGTCATGTAAGGCGTAGAATAGAAAGTTCCACACTCTCTCTGAGAAGTTCATCTTGTCAGTCAGTTTGCTCATAGCAGCCGGGACAAAGGAAGGTGGAGCTGGAAGCTGACCACAGTGCCTCTCCCAGTTATTAGCAAAAAAAAAACGCAGGGAGAAGATGAGGGGGATGTCCAGAATATCTGCCACTAGGTCACTGCCGGGATAGACGGGATCTGACAAGAGAAGGTCATATTGTCCGTCTTTCAGCTTCTTCATTACCTTGTCTGATTTCAGAACACCATCCATAAACGTCACAGAGTACTCTAGGTCAGTTTTCATCAGAGTAATGAATTTGATGTAGATCTGCAGGTAGCTCATATGATCCATCTCATACATGGAGAAGTGAAGAAACTCCTCCACGAAGGCTTCCATTTCCTCTGGTGACACATCAACATCGAAGGGTTCGTAGCTGAAGCGTGAAGGCTCGCTTGTGTTCATGAACAATGTAGCACTTGGTACCAGGACCGTCACCTGATGTCCTCTGTCGACCAGATCCTCCAGCACGGGCTTCATGTTAATCCAGTGGCTGCCCTCAGTATACCACACCAAAATCTTCCCACCGTTTGAGCTGCATGCCAAACAAAGTATCAACAGAATACGTAAGGAGAGATCCTGCCTCTGCTTCATGGTGACTGTTTCAATAGAATGTCTGCTCTGAGCTGATCTTTTAAATGGTGCTCTGAGGAAAATAATTATTAACCAAACAAGGTAGAACTATAGCATGTTATTCCTCTTTGTGGAGTATAACCCAGCAGATAACAGATGAACCCAGAGCAAGTGGTTGAAGGTAAAAGGTAATGGATGAATTGCTAAAGTAGAGCACGAAACCAATCAAAATGTCCTGTTAGAGTAGCCTTTAAAAAGTAGTTTCGAGCCATGGGCAGATGGAGTAGTATGACACAAAAGGAGAATGCTTAAGGCTGAATGGGCTTGGGCTTAATTTAAGGAAGTTGTGTGTGTGTGTGTGTTTGTGTGTGTGTCTGACTGTACAAGAATTTCCCTTTACACAATTAAAGTGTGGAAATGAGAGCAGATGGATTTGTGGGTTGTGTAGAAGTGAAACTGCAAAATAATGCAAAGATTAATAACTCTTGTCATATTAGTTATAGTATGACGAGTTATTAATCTTTACACCATTTTGCAGTCTCACGGAAAAACAAATTTAATCTGCTTTTAAGTGCACAACTCCAGATCAGAAACATTGTGTACAATATAGAAATTAAAGTAAAATGGAGTTTTCCTTGTATCTCATTGTAGACAGTAAGGACAGAACCCATTTCATTTTTCTCCAGTCAATATCATTTATTAGAAAATACACTGCCATACACTCAAATTTTGATCTGATAAATGGCTTAAAATGATTTTTAAAACAATCTAGTTTGAAACATGTGATGTGAGCAGGAGATTTTAAACATCATTTGGTACATACGTAGCATCCAAGGAGATGTTTACAGTGATGTGAGGGAAGACGAGCCATTTCTTTCCTCTTTGTCACAGTTAGTAAAGGACATTCTGATGTCTCCATATTCCCAGTGTCAGCATATGTGACTTTGCATACAGCACCTTAAGATAACTTGTTCTCCAAACTTTGGATTGAAGTAATCCATTAATATGCAAGATATGTGATTCTCATATCACTAACAGATCCACAGGGACTCAGGTTCAGTAAGAAAACCTTTGACAACCACTGCATGCAGTTCAAACTTGACGATGCCATAAAGATGCATTATCTTGCCTAAGTCCATAAGGACTATCAACTGTGCTTGTGTGGAGGGGTCTGAAATGATTCATGACAGAAACGTGTGTGGTCCAAACAGATAATATACAGTTCATTTTAGGAAGAAATTAACACCGCAAAATGCAGTAGAACTTGATTGTATTGTAACTTAATGTAATATTTGTAACTTTAGCTTGATTGACAGGTGTATTTGAGCTAGAGGTTTTACCATTTTATTCAACCAATCTCAGTTTCACTCAACGCTCCATATGCAATTTTGTTTTCAGGTCACAGTCCGTATGGTGGCACCCAGTGGCTCCTTGTTTAAACTTCCAAACGGCTCTTCAGAAATCTACAGATAATGTTCAAATTGCACATGTGATGTTCAACATGTCATACATGATGCTCCAACATGGCAAACTGGTGGGTGACATCACAGAATGTTTATCCACTGTTGATTTAATACCTAGTATGTTACTGTTGTAACTTAATAGTGCATTGTATAGGATTTAGTGGCTTCTAGTGGTGAGGTTACAAATTGCATCACACTGCCACTCCCTTCCATACAGGTGTTAGAGCAGGGGTCTCAAACTTGTGCCATGGAGGCCGAGACCCTGCAGTTTTTCTATCCAACCAGTCACTAAAGCAGGCGATTTCACTGAACAGCAATCATGGGGAGGAGCTAATCAGTAAAATCTGCTTGTTGGAGACTGGTTGGGGAGAAAACCTGCAGGGTCTCGGCCTCCATGGCATGAGTTCGAGACCCCTGTTAGTCTAAGGTTGTTTTCACACCTAATTGTCCAGTAGACTCTTTATGACTGTGGTTGGAACATTCAGCTGGTTCAAGTTTGCTTTCACCAGGCACTTTATGAAATGAACCGAACCTTTTGAATAATGAATTCCCCTGCTCGTTGGCCGTGTGCCAAAAATGGCATCGAGGTCTTCATACCAAGGACACTTTTCCTTTTTTGTTTCCTGAATTGCTACATTACGTCTTCTAAGCATGTCACATTTGTATATGTTCTTGGTGCCGTTTTTTCACCTTTGTGCAGAACTGCTCGATTCTGCAAGAACAACCTCTATTTTCCCACTAATTAGTTTGAAAAGGTAATTGTTCTTGTGAGTGCTTAGCAGCAGTTGTGATATATTTTCGTCTGATCATATTTCTGTTTGAGCTTTTACCTTGTTCTCACTCCACGTGTGACCACAAGCCATTTCTCACAGCTATCGTGTTACACATGTGGTAGTTTTGGACGTGTTTACCCACAGTGCCCTGTGTTGTAGTCCTTCCTGCATTGGGTTCACCTGCAGGGGACTGAGGCCTACCTTTTTAGGCAGGCCAGAGTTTGCTTATTTGATCTGCATCAGAGCTCAATTTTGCATTCACACTACCCCAAACAAACCAACTTTCTAAGCAAATGAACCAGAGTTTGATTAAATAGGACTGGTGTGAATGTCCCGTTTAATCTACAGTGGACTCTAAGAACAAGAAGTGCACAAAGAGTCAGTTTGCTTTGTTGTTTCTGCTCTGCTTTATAAATGTGCTGGACTTTGTGGAGGAGAAATTGCTGTATTACAGGTCTCCTTCAAAACTCATAAAAATCACTTATTTTCAATTCATTTTGCACAGCTAGAAATATAATCTGCGAATAGATCTCCCTAAATCCAGTGCATCTCCAAAGCAACACAACACTTTACGGCATCCACGCAGAACTGCTATTGTGGCTGTAAACTTGTTCAAAGTATCTCAAACTTAAATGAGGCAGCTGATTTCAGACACTGACAGGGGCCAGAGGGGTTGCATTAGAGATGCAGGCGAGAATTGTGTTGTTTTTTGGGAAATGTCACCACAGACTGCAAGGGTGTCTAAATCTTACTCTGGGTATTTTTAGCCCCCTCATTAACATTGTAGATTCCTTTTGAGGTTGATTTCAGGAGCGTCTGGAAAAACAATATGCATTTGAATATTGAATTCAATGCCCTGTTGAGGGACTCAGTACCCATTCATGGTGTGCAAGTGTGTTTGTTGTCTCAAACCTCCCCTGGTGATGCGGTGAATGTGTGACGGATACTGTAAACAAACATACTGTGCTGCTCATGCTTGTATTGGACTGTTATGTGCAAAAATATAGCGTCATGTAGACGAACCATGTACTTTGCCCTTTAATGTTGTTGGGCATTGAATCATCCACCCCTTTCTCATTACATTCCTGTTTAATCGTTCCCATCAGTGCTTCCTCTCCTTCCTTCCTTCTTCCTTGGTCTGTCTTTCCACCACAGGGTAAGGGTTACAGCGCATTGCTTTTTGAAGTAGATATTTGCATAATCAGATTAGGATGCGTGATTGTCAGTGGGCTCCCCCATCAGAGGGTGCTCCAGAGGAGAGAGGGTGCTGTCCAGCCCAACAATGGAAGACTCACCCTCCATCCAGCCTGCACCTGCATCCCAGCCACCCGGGCTGCAGGTCGGCCCGTGGTGCTAGTCCACACTCGGAGGAGAATGACTTGCAGCCGTGAGAGAGAGAGTGAAGGAGGAGTCGGGGAGGGGGTTCGAGTGGGAGGGCAGGGGTTGAGCTGAGATATTTTAACATGCAGAGTGTGAATTGGCTTTAAGGGGATAAAGAGCTCAGGGCCTATCGGTTGGCACCCAACTCCAGAAATTCTTTTTCATGGGCGCCTCAGCCGGGAGAGCGAGGGGCTGCCTGCACTGATCTGGCCCATTGTGATAACGGATTCAGACAGTGTGCTAGACGCTGATAAGGAAATGTGCTCTCAATAGACGATTACCCTCATACTTGGGAGAGAATAGTCAATCAGGCAAATATTCTTGGTTGAGGGAATGAGAAGTGTACAGATTTGTTATTATTTTCCATGCAGTGTTTTATAATCCGCCTCGAAAGTTGAGGTCAGAGTAACGCTTAAACTGTGATTGGACGCAAATAAGGTGTATCAGCAAAACGACAAACAGGCAACACTGCATTTCACAGCATGTCTGTGAAGCTGTCACACGCCTTCCCATCCAGTTTCAGATGATGGTTGAACAATTGAGCGTTGGGAAGTAAGAATCTACATCTCATCCACCAGGATGTTTGGCTGTTAACAACCACTGCACTTCAACTTTCAGGTTATTTCTGTTTAACCATGAAATTGCTCCATTTGCCATGAAATTGTACCAGAGTTAAATACCTCCCAGATTTATGTCACAGGAGAGATGTCTATAGTTGTGATCATTCTCCCAGCTAAAAATGATTTGTTGGTTGCTTTTCTGCAGAATTACAAAGAGTCACCTGTCAGTTCCCACAGGCCTTCAGTCAGGCAGACAGTGTGTCCAGCTGCCCTCTGCCTCCGTTTACACACCATTAGTGGTTTTAACGGCTGCAGTGAAAGCGTTGGAAACCTACTCAGTGTTTACTCTTCAGCTCAGTTAGTTGCAGCCTTTTTTGCCTGAAAATGGGGCACATTTCCACAGCCACAATAGGCGATTAGGCGTGTAACTGTGTGACCTTGATGTAAACGGCTGCTGACAAGCCTGGTGCAAACAAACGCAATCAGATTTCACTAGTGTGAATTTGATCGAGTTGTTTTTAGGAAAATGCTGGTTTTTGTTTGAAAAAATGTCTCTTAGATTTTTGGCATCTCATCTTCTGGATTGTTGTCCCTTATGATTTACTAATTCTTGTCATCTTTAAGTTGTAGCTTAAGTTATATACGTTTATTATTTCTTTTTGCTTAAATATGGTTAGTGGACATTAAAATACTATTGTGTAATTGTAGCACTCTTGCATAATAATCAAATATAACACAAAATGAAATGGAAACGGCCTCTACCGATACAAGAGGCGACATTTCTCTAATCACATATGAAACAAGCAGAACTATAATTTTGTGTAGTGTAATGTTGACCACTTTAAAGACGTTCTCCACGTTCTACTACTGTTCAAGTAGCATTGTGGACATTTAGGGGACAGTCATTTTATTCAAAATATATTTTTTCTGCTGTCACATACTATTTTATTATTCATCATAATTGTTGTAGTTTTAACTTCCCAAGCTTCACTGACATATTTTCCTAAAAGATAATCTTGTAGTTTTCTGGTCCCTCAACAGTATTTATATATATATATATTTAACCAAATATGTCGCTGGATAACAACCTTTTTTCCATCAAACTGGAATTAATTTGTAGAATCTGTCGTTTCTTGTGTTCAGCGTTGAGCGCATGCAGAGTATTTCCTGTTACACTTACAGCAGTGTGACCGTGTTTCTTCAGGACCCAGCTGTACGTCGGTCAACTGGTCAGTGTTTGACTCCACGGCGACCTCCGATCCCGAGGTCACAAGTTAAGCTGACACTCCGGTAGCTCATCCTTCAGGCAGTGGACGGAGAGCAGAGGTCAGCTCTGTGTCCACACAGTCATCACAGGCGCTGTGGACAAATGCCCCACTGGGCTTATTGAGCACAAACAAAGAGGCTGCAGCTCTGCTCTTAACTTTTGTGTCTTACTCTGATGAAATAATTTAATTTGAAGCGTCAAATATGTGCCTTAGGGAGTCTTAACAGTCTTAATTTAAGTTATATATAAATTATTAGGCTTTAGAACTAAAGTGAATAGTCATTTTAAATTTAAAGTCTTTATTTCTTCAAACACTTTAATTTATCCATCCTTTTAATTTTTCTCCTGATGTTAGTTGAGTTTTTGTGTGACGTGTTTCAGCTTGGTTGTTGCCAAAAGGTAAAAATCAGATCTTTATTGCATACCTGTATATACCTGAATAAGAGAAATGGTCAAAAAATAATTCCTAAAAGATTTTATAAGTATTAAAATGTCTGATACATGTAGACCCCCTTTTTTTTATAGCTCTGAAACGCTTTACCTGTGAAATGTCAGGGAAAAAATATTCCAAATGTGTTTTCTTAACAAATCATTTATTAAATAAATAGTTCAAATAAATACATACTGTATATTCAGAAGTATACAGAAATAACTTAAAACAAGAGGTATTGGGGGTATTTAACTTCACAGTAGACAATCAGGTCAGAATCTTTGGCTATATGACATGCATTTTATACAAAACAAAGCACACATTGAAAACCTGCTGTTGTGAAGTCTATTGCGTACTTATCCTCTGCTCAGCTGGACTCATCCAAGATTACAATACTGTTTGTTAAAAGAGTGATAGAAACGAGAAATGCTGATTCCTCTGAATTCACATCACCTTCATAAATGAAGAGAAACATCGGATCTAGTCTTTTCAGGGAGCAAAATAATGCATGTCGATTAAAGAAAAAAGTGCCCTTGGCTGTTTTTTGAGAAGTTTGCAGTTTGGAGAATTGGCTGAGCCATTATCTATTCAAATGCCTCAGTGAATCTATTTCTTGAAATGAGGAAGTGCTTAATCCCCCTCCATTCTCCTCATTGGGAAACACTTTCTTACTGCAGAACTAAATTAGTTCCTGGTAGGCCAGCAACAAGGAATACTAACATGAAGACACGAAGGGAATAATGTATATCCGGGTTTAACGCATCCATGCAGAATACAAATGAACTTTGAGTGGAAAATCATAGTAAACATTGATTACTGTCGCGGTCAGTTTTACCCAGAAGTCAAGCCTGGGGTCCACAAACGTCTCACAGTATTGCATTTTGTGTAGTGACACAATGGTCAGAACCACCTAAGGTGATAAAAACAGACAGAACCAATTTCCTCACGAAGGACAGATCAGTTTTAGAGCCAGTTGTTAAAGAATCAGAGTCCGGTGTTTTCCCCTTTGTGGCTCTGTTTCTACCAGGCCTCAGAGCTGTCGCAGCTCGACCCAGGAGAGGGGACTTCGGTGTCACTGGTCAGGACCCACGGGTGGGGAGGGGAGTGCAGGCGCTGCATGTTTCCTTTGAGGAAGGTGAGCAGCGCGGTGGACGAGTGGCTGCTCGGTTGTCCGCTCTGACTCTCCAGCAGCTGCACCAGGAAGTTGATGTAGCGCATGGCCAAGCGCAGGATCTCGTTCTTACTCAGCTTCTTCTCCGGTGGGTGGGTCGGGATGAGCTTACGGAGCTCGGCGAAGGCGGTGTTGACGTTGTGCTGGCGCCAGCGTTCTCTCGTGTTGGTGAACACTTTTCTGGTCATGGTGCCGGAACTGGATGGAGAGTTAGTGGAGAGATGTCAGTAAGGACACTGGAAACACCTGGTTTCTGGTAGAACTTAATCAGATTCTACTGGAATATTTGTCTTTTGGCTCTTTTTAGTGCAGCAATAACTAATTTTATCATCCAATTCAAAGTATTACAGCTTGTCAAACCTTTGAAGAAAAAGTGTGATTTGGTGAAGAGAAGATTAAGTTGACTTTTCTGTTGCTATGATGAATGGAGGCAACTATGTATAAAAACTGAACCTATATTGACATAGTAGTAAAAAAGTCAAATATTATTATATAACAAAATGACTTATTGCACGCCTTTTTAAAATAAATAAATAAATAAAACTTGCATAATTAGATTTCTCAAATGTACATGCAGTTTGCACACAAACCTTTGTACATACATCCTTGGATAAAACGTGGATTTCCTTGCACAGCATAAAGACAGAACAGAATTCCTCACCTGGATGTGTCTGAATGTGCCAAAATCTCCGTTGTCACTTGCAGATGTCCACCCCGAGGTTTATACGACCACTTCTGCAGGAATCTGGTTCGAATGTCTGCTCAGTTGAGTCTTCTCATGCTCCCTGAGACAGAGAGAGCGTGAGGGGGAAGAAAGGAAAGAGATAGAGATGGAGACAGAGGGGGGGACGGGGTACAGACAGACACAGAGTAGGGGATGACTGCTGCATGCTCGTACCTCACATTTTATAGCAGGGTGAGCACTATTGTGTGACGTGTGCTGTCGTGGAGCCTGTGCGATCATGTGGTATTGTTGCTGTTAACTGAGGAGTGATTGTTGAACCCCCCTCCTTGCCACACCACTCCCCCTTAAAAGGAAGACTTAACCAAATGCGCCTATTTTGTTCAAAAATCATCACTTGCACATATTTTTTGAAGTGCTTCTGTGCAGCTTTTTGCAGATTCAACGTTTTTATTGTTTTGCGTTCAGGATTCAACAGCCTTTTAAGTGACTATTTGTGCTGCTTTTATGATTCATTGCTGGTTTAATCCTTGAAGGTTAGCACTAAAGGTGACAAATAAAGACCTATTGAGGTGAAACTGAGACGTTCATGTCTCTGATCCTTCTCTTACTGTTGTGGACACTTGTTCCTTTCTGTTTTTGTGACATTAGGCATGGACGGCCCACTGTCCCCTCCACTGTGGAAAAAGACCTTGATATCGCTGGTTGCTCTGCTGCTGAATTCAGTCTGATTGGGCCACAAAAGGTAAAAATACCATATCCAGATTGACAGTTGAACAATATGGGTTTTGTTATGACTATGGTAATCTTGTTGGGCCATTCCATGGGGCCACACATAAATTACAGAGGAACTGGGGAGAGTGCAGTGTCCTGACTCACCTCTTCACACAACCTCCCTGCTGACCCCCCCCCCTTCTCTGTCTCCCACTTTCAACCTCAGTTTAAAAAAAACATCTAGTTTAACCAATTGTCACCGTTCTTTTACACCCTTCAAGTGTTGTTTCAAAGACGCAGCCTTCCATAAAAGTCTCTGTGTGGAGTAGGAATTTACATAATCCGATTAGGGGCTGGGATTAGCCCCCGGCTTGGAGAACAGGCCCAGTGGGGGCTGTTTTCTGAATCGGCCATTCATGGGCCCTTGCTGCACGTCCAAGAGGATGCACCTGCAGGCCGGGCGCCGCCGTGGCTTCGTCCAGCCTCCAGTGCAGGCTGCAGGTCTACCAACACTCACTGCAGCCCACCGTGACCAGTGTGCTGACCTTCATATATCTCACCTAGAGGAAGAGGTGAACGTGACACCTGACCTGCCGGAAACCATCCTGCATGTTGTGAGTCGAGGCTTAATGAGCATGACTGATAAGGAAGGCCTGACTCCAATTACATTCACTTAAGGGTAATATGTGGAGGGTAAAACGCATTGTAAGAAGACAAGCAGGAGAAAGAGATGACATGTCTCAGAGGTCTGCTGTTGTGCACGTCACTGGTTTAGATCCAGGCCTAAAGACTGGCTTTCGATCCACAGGTGGGAGATTTTATTAGAATTGAATTGAAATAACTTTATTGATTCCTTTTAGGCAAATTCAGTTGACAGGCTCACAGGTTAAGTAAGATGACATCATTATCCTCTCTTCAGTCTCCATCAGCTGTGGCGGTGGGGCTGAAGGATCTCCCATAGTGTTCAGTCTTGCAGTGTAGTGATGTTAGTCGTCCACTGCAGCTGCTCCTCTGTTGGGACAAAACGAGGTGAAGAGGATGGTCCGGATTGTCCATGATGTCCTCCAACTTCCCCTGGTATGCACCTGTCCACCACAGCCTCCAGTGAGTCCAGCCTCCCTCCAACCAGTCTGTCCAGGTGTTTTCTATCTCTCTGTCTGATTCTGCCTCCCCAGCAGACCACAGCATAAAAGAGTGCACTGTGGACCACTGACTGGTAAAACCTTCAGCCATCTTAGGACAGATGTCAAAGAACCTGAGCCTCCATAGGAAAAACAAGCATCTCTGTCTCTTCGGATACAGTACATCTGTCCATCTCGTCATCCGGATGTACGTACTGTACATACACCAAGATGTCGGCACTGCCTCGATGTCCACGCTGCTCATACCGACGAGCTGGAGAGGTGACATGGACCTTCTGAAGTCCAGAGCCATTTCCTTTGTCTTGGTGGTGTTCATCAGGAGGGAGTTTACAGTCACAGACGACATTTATCAGATGTTTGTACTTCCTGTCTGTTCCTGATTCACGCCACAGTGTCATCAGAGTGTCAGGTCACATAATAAAACCGAAAAACATTCAATCAAAAGCATGTAATGGTTGTATTGAATGTTCCTGTTCATCTACTGTACATGTCCTTAAAAAAGGATCAGGTTTGCTTTACAAAAATAAGGCTTTAAAAGTTATTAAATAGTGTATTCGTCATGTTTTAACTTAATTTTTTTTGTAGTTTTTTTTTTTCTACAAGTTCAATTCTCAAAGTCTCGTTCATCTTCTGGATTTTTGTTCATTTGAATTTAATGTTAAAATGCTGACGTTCACTTCATCTTCATGTCAAGTTGAATAAAACATTATATTCAGTGTTACTAGATGTGTTTTCTCCACATATTAGTGGTGTAAAATCTGAAAGACATGTCCTCACTGACACATGAATTAAGCGTAAATCAACCATGAAACAGCAGAGGCTACATTCACATCTAAACAGATCTGTGTTTGAAAGTCACCAGGGTGCTCAGTGTTAAATCTCATAATGTGTCTGTCAGCGTAATCTCCAGGATCCCGGCTGTGATTTTTGTGGAAATGCACAGGTGACAGTTAACTGGCTGCTGTGAATAAAAGATAACAGCCATGTGACCTTTTTCAATGTAAAGGCTGCTTTTGGTTTTAACAGCCTGTCCAGCCTCACACCGTCCCTCATGTCCTATTTATTCAGCGTAAGGGCCGAGGTGGAGTCGGGGCCAATTACTGCACCATTACTGCCGTTTACGGGGTCTCTTTTGACCGGACCCTGCCCCGGCTTTTGTCTCCACTGTTAAAAAATAAACCATTCAATCTGTGGCTTTGTTGGTCCACTGGCTGTAATGTCACCAAGGCATAGGTGCACAGTTACGAGGGGTGGGCAGGATGGTTTTGATTTTGTGGCGTTGACATGTTCATCGTGGGTTAATTTTTGGTCATTCCTTGGATTATTTTGTTGCCTTTTTTGATTTTCTGCAGTGCAGTATCAGTGATTTTCAGCTGGTGGGGGGAAGGGGAGGGTGCGCTCAGTGGCGATGGAGCCATTTAAAAGCATTCAGTGGCCCACCACACAGGCATAGTAGGGCTGCTGTCAGGGTTCCCACATGTCCTGGAAAACCTGGAAAATGATTGACCAAATTTATAGTCAAGGCAAATGTATGTAAAATGAGGAAAAGAGTCAAATGTCCTGGAAAATCATTATTTTCTTGATGTTTTGTTATTTTATTCATTTTTGTTAACTAACTTGATTATTTTTCTCATTTTGTTGCTTACTTTGTTTTTTACATTCTGGTCTTTTGTTAGTGTTCTTTGACTTACTTGATTATTTTGATCATTTTTTAGTGACTTTTCAGATTCTGTACTTTTTTTTTTTTTTTTTTTTCAAAAGAAGCACCTAGATATAAAACCATTGCCTTCCAGAATGTGAACATGGTTTGTCAGGAGCATCAGTGGCGTGCACAGAGGTTTAGAGGGGCAGGTGCTCAACCGAGAAAAAAGGGCACCCCCTTTGTGTCGCC
>JAQQAE010009349.1:0-14659 GCA_029823295.1 Pseudamia nigra
AAATTAAATTTGTTGTTTCTGGAGGCCATCGTGTTTTTTTGTAGGAAAGCATTTGTTTTTTTTTTTTTGTTTCTCAAGCAAATGTTTGGGCCTGAAAACAGTTTTTCCATAGGAATCTAATCCGCGGCTTTCACCTATCGCGGGTTATTTTTAGAACGTAGCCCCCGCGATAAACGAGGGACCACTGTACATCTACTATGTAAATGCTCTAAGTTTAATATTATGTCAGTGTTATATTATTACACATAGTAAATTATGCTTGAGATGTTTTAGCTTATTAACCACTCCTGCTTTCTGCCGTAATGAAAATATTCAAGCTAGTTAAAAGGTGCAGTTAACTTTGAAATGCTCATTCATGGAAAAGTGTCAGAAAGGTAGCTATTAAGACAAATATCTTTTATTTCATGTGGATATAGCAGTATAGTGTTTCACCGACAGCTACAACTTTTTCCAGGTCAAAGTGAAAAAGTACAAATACATATATTTAATAGCGCTGAAGCTAAAATCCCAAAGCCTTATCTTTTAATTAGCTGAACTATGCTAGCTTATAGGAGACATTTTCAGAAAGATTAGAAACTGACAGAACAATCTAATTGTGTTTCTGTACGTGGACTAAGAATTAAATTAAAATCAAATAATTACTCAAATATTAAGAAATTTATCACCCGTTTTCTACACAGGTCATATATAAACAGGACAGTGTCCATATGTTTAAATTTAGAAAATGACCTTCTTTACATCAAACACAAATTGAAACATTAGAAGCGTAAGATCCAGCCGTCATCTACCGCTTATCCCGGTCAGGGTCTCGGGTGCAGCAGCCTCTTCCAGCTCCTCTGGGGGGCCCCCTGGGCGTTCCCAGGCCAGCCGAGAGACATGTTGTGGGTCTGCCCCAGGGCCTCCCTGCAGTCAGAGCTAGTCTTGGCAACCAGGGATCAGACCATCCAGACCCCCACCTCCGGGTGCCACCCAAACCACACAGCCCTGGACCCTTATGACCCTTCCTGCAGGTGGGGGGCCCACAGGAAGACAAGGTCATAAGGGTCTTCTGAATCACTCTTAGTCTGACCTGTCAGGGGTGAAGCATAAGATATAACACAATACTTAAACAAAATTCATAACAGCTATATAATTTAAAGGCCACCTTCTATGAATAAAGTGACTAATGCAAAGATTTACAGGTGTTTGTTTTCCAAAATTTAACTGAATGACCAGAATGTTCGTAGGTATAAAACAAAAACACAGTTGGAACGAGCGTTTCAGTGTAATTTAACTCTGTATTCCTAAAAGAGTAATAACACAGATGTCCAGCTGTGAATGAGGTCTTGACTAATGTCATGGCAGCAGTTTGATGGGGACGCCTGCTTGGCACCACCGCGATGATCTAACAAACCATCTGAGCTTTGGAGATTCCCTGGAAACCAGACAAAAATGAAGACATCAGCACGTAGTTTGGCCATTTGGGAGGGCGCTTTGCATGCTTGGTGCAATTCTAGCTGGAAAAAGTTGCACAAAAATGAGCACAGAGGAGAGAATAAATCCTGAGATGTTTGAAAACAAAAGGCAAGTTTTGTTCCATTGTGAGAAGTTTGAAGAAAAACAGACAGGAAATGGTTCATGACATGACGCTAAAATGGGAATATGTGGGTTTTTTGGCTCAGCTGATTGTGTTTTTTTTTCTCAAACTCTCTTTTCAGTCGAATCAAGTGGCAGCTCAAGAGGAACTCCCAGAAAACCAGAAGCTTCAGACGCAGTCAGTAAGTCATTTTAGTGATTGATTTTCAACCTCGCCGTGATGGTAATGAGTCACAAAATCGCTTCTCGACTTTTCCACTTCTTGCTCTCGAACTTTCTTCTTCTTCTTTGCTGCTGGGCGGTGTCCTCCAGCCTGAGCTCAGCAGCAAAGGGAGGCTCTGACCACACAACACCCCATTGTATAGCAATAATCAAAATTAGGCCCCCATAAATCTCTAAAGCATTCGGTCATCAGTTGGTCCCCTGCCGGCCAATTATGCCAGCGTGGAGGAAGCTGCACATGCTGGTTGTGCTGGATGCGGGGGTCGAAGGTGGGGTTACTGTTGGAGCTGAGAGGACCCAAATGGAGCCTGGCTCCGTAGTGCCGAGAGAAGTGGAAACCATTACAGATGCTGATTTACAAGAGCGCTGCTGCTGCCGCCTGGCCCATTTCTACAGATGATGACGAGCTTGTGCTGATTTTTCCTTGGTTTCATGAGCTGCAGAGGAAAGTCACGAGGAAACTCCCAGAAAGTGGAAGAACAGAGCAGCTTCTTCTATGTACAACGCGACAGTTTGACTTAACGTCCAGCGTGATTTATCAGCTGTTTACGCGCTAAAAATCCAAAACGACAAAGACTAATGAGCTCTCAGTGCACTCGGTTTGTTGAAACAGCCTCTCTTAAGCGGATAGAGATTAAACAAACGAAGAAAAAAATACATTTCCACAGCCTTTGGTTACTCGAACCCACCCACTAATCAGAAGAGTGATTCTAATACCCCAGACATGCTAACTCACCCTTCAAAAAGCCCCACCACCTCAGTCACTGTGTCTCCATGTTCGGCCTCTGCATATGTAGTGATAAGTTTTTTCCATTCTTTATTGCCATATTCATGTTTTTGCTACACATAAGCTGTGGCTACAGCGACAATGTTAGCTGAACCCAAATGAAATCATTCTGATTAGAGTTTCCATCTTAAAGGTTTACCTAAACGCGACATAAAATGTTCTGATAAGACATCTGTTTACGGCCCCAAAGCTTTTAATCAGAATATAACTTTCTTGGCATGTGTGAAATGATTTCCACTTACTGTAAAGAGCTCAATCTGCCAGAAATGTCCAACTTTTACATCTTCCTTTTTTTCCCCCACGTCCCACAAGACTGAGACAATCAAATCTTTAGTTGCAGGGCTTGGAATTTAGTGTGGTTTTACCTTTTGGCCGTTTATAAGTTGCAGACTTAACTCACCTGTGACAATCGTTCTTTTCCATCTAGTTGCATCATTAGTGGGATTTCTGAGTCATGCATCAATCCCACTAATATTGCCTTCAGTATTCAATATTTTTCTTCTTCCACTTCTGTATGTAGTTTGTTGTGTAACTACTCCTACATTTTTTGTCCGATTCAAACCATTCAAACTTCACATTGTTCGTCTTATTCAGGACATCTCTGATATTTCATTTCATAATTCTAACCTTTACCATTTTTGAAATATTAAGCTTTTTGACCAATTTTTTTCCCCATAGGAAATGAATGAAGAACTTTAGAGAAATGTGTGGTCACCATGGCAACGACAGTGCTTTGATTCTTTGATTACTACTCCACTGAATAGTTAATTTACCGTAATTCTTGCACTTTTCCAGCAAGTTCAACTATTTCGACTCCTCAATCCCACGCGATCTCTTCAGGGATTGCACATTGTCTAGTTTTTGATTGATGCTCCGTTTTATGAATTATTTAAAATCACAACTAACCCCCCCCCAACCCCCACAACTGAAACTCAGCTTTTAATCTGTGGGGGGCAAAAAATCAGACAATTTTATTCTTAACGATTATTTCCATCACTAGAGGAATAGGACCCATGGAAAACCAGCTAATCAATCATAGACACACAAGCCGTTGATCAGTTACGTTTTATGGAAATTGGCTTCCATTACTTCTAGGAAACAATCAGAGGTGGGAGTCGGAACCAAAGTGAATCCAGAAATGCTCCATTGTCACCGTTCAGATACAAATAAGTCACTGCAGAAGCTAAATTGATGTGTTCTTTTATTTTCCTCAGCGTTGGCATGTTCTTTAAGCAGCCTGTTTAATGTTTGTGTTAATAATAGTCACAACACTTCCTGTGCTACGACGCTCCACACTCCTCTTTATTCCATTCATTCATTCTACGCCTCCGTATTTTCGTCGTGTTAAGCTGTCAAACTCGCCGTGTACAGATGTGTCACAGTAAGAGCTGGAAAGCCACTTTTAATTTGAAACAGACGGAGGAAGCGTTGAACATGTAGCGACAAAGTACCGCGACGGGAAATGACTGGGACAGAACAGAAGCAGATTAGAAACCAGATTCACACTCGGTGTCACCATGAGGTCCATGTGGTGAACTGTCCAGATGTAAAACACACTCGTGGAGTTGCCCTGATCACATTCTAGCTTCTAGTCGCCGTATTCACAAACTTTCATTGGGCAAAAAGGCAGGAAAGTCAACACGCGTCCTTATCTGATGCCCATATTCTGACTTTATTTAACCACTTCTGCATTTCTACATCACGTTCTCTTTGTTTTCCCAGAATGCTCAGTCAGCGCCGTGGCTGACTTGGTGTTTTTGATTGACGGCTCCTGGAGCGTGGGTCAGCCGAACTTTAAATACATCCGCAGCTTCGTCTCAGCGACGGCTGGCGCCTTCCCCATCGGCGAGGACAGGACCCGGGTCGGCGTGGTCCAGTTCAGCGACGACGCCCGGACCGAGTTCAGACTGAACGAACACATGACGCGACCGGCTGTGCTGCGCGCCATCCAATCGCTGCCCTACAAGGGCGGAGGCAGCAGGACAGGTACGACGCCCACGCCTGAGGGTCACTCAGGGTCATCGGTGAACCCACCAATGGGATGACACGGGGTTTTACTGGGGTACGGTCGTCATCCCAGGCCGCACCACTTTAATTTTACTCTTTTCTGGTCATTTATGGACTGTTTTACTCAGTATTTTGGTCATTTTACTCGTTATTTTGTTCTTTGGTTCATTATGTTGGTCATTTGTGTTTATTTCCTTGATTATTTTGGTCATTTTATTTGTTATTTTGGTCATTTTTTTACTGTATTGTTCACTTTTGTTCATTTTCTTGATTGTTTTATTCATTTGTTCATTATTTTGGTAATTTTTGTTCATTTTCCTGGTCATTTTGTTAATTTTTAGTCATTTTCGTCATTATTTTTTCAGTGTTTTGTTCATTATCTTGATTATTTTTGTCCATTTGTTCATCATTATTTTGTTCACATTTCATTTCACGTATTTTGTTTAGTGTTTTGTTCATTTTTGTTTCTGTTTGTTATTTTCTTCATTTTCTTGATTATTAGCTGTTTAGGGTAAATTTTTTGCTATATTTTGTCGAATTTTCTTTATTATTATTTTTTTTGTTTCTGTTACTTGTTTTGGTCATTTTGTTAAGTTTTTGATCATTTTGTCTGTTTTTGTGATTATGTTGTTGATTATTAATTTGTTATTTTCATTGACGTCAACTGTTTTGACTTTTCTTTATTTTGTTTTGTAATTTTTTAAATTTACGTGTTTATTTGAAAGGAACAAATGCATTAAACGTCGCTTTCACAGAAACTTACAAAGTCGATGCCGTGCGTACAGATTTCCAATCTACAACATCGGTCCCTAGTTCGACTTCCACGATTAAAACAGACATAAAGTACTGAGTTTAAAATACTACAACCATTAGAGACATGTAGTAAAATGTACACAGAATTAAAATATTAGAATTCAACAGTGATGCAAATCATCATAGGTTTGGAGACATAAACCTTCGAAACTGCACCGTCACTGTCAAAGACTTGCTCAGTTTCAGCCTTTTCTTTCTGAAAAGGATGATTGACTGAAGGTTGTTTTGTGTTTTACTGTCAGTTTCCACTCACTGCTCCTCAACTTCTGCTTCTATAATTTTGTTAATTTACCAGCTCTGAGAATATTTCTGGCACAAGATTGTTTGCACACTTAAAGATCAGTTTTATGAACGAAAAATTTAAACGGTCCGATCTCAGTAAATGATGCGTCTGAAGGATGAGGCAGTGATTTTGAATGGTTCCGATCCATTATTTTTAAGGCCTATTAATATGATCTTGATGGTGTAATTGTAATTGTTTTGCCTGGACCCAAGCTATAAGGGAAAAAATATCATAGTGTGCAGAATCCTGCTGTGCTGCTTTAGGAGGCAAACAGGATCTTATTAAATGACCTGTTCTACCTCCCTCTCATCAAACCAACTCTGAAGTTTTCATCAACTTTTCTTTTTATTGAGACTGTCTCGTTATAGTTCAAAGTGGGGTTAGGGTTGGGGTTGGAGCTAACGTGACACACCAAACATTTCCTTTGAGAGTATCTCTGCTCTCATCTCAGAGGTTTTTGCAGACACGTACGGTACTGTATATAATGGTATCGTCTGCAGTTTGCCCTTTTGCATCTGTCAGATAAATCATTTATATACACCGACCAAAACTTCAGGTTTATGCACATTCTGCCCAGTTGAAGTGATATATATTACCGGTAACAACACGTATCAGATATGAAATTTTAATTAGAATACAGTGTCATAGCGTTACAAATGGAAAACAAATTAGTCACAGGTGTAAATTCATTGTGCTGGAGAGGTGTGTGTGTGTGTGTGTAATGCAAATGATACTAAAAATCACCATGGGTACCAATATTTATTGACCACGTTTTAGAAGGATTGATCAGTTGGATGCACTGTCATAATTGTAAGGATGTGCAGTCGAGTGGAACAACGAACCCACACAGCGAAACAAAGACAAAAGCCTTATTTGGCTCAGTGCAACTGGGAGCGTTGCCTTGGAAGTTTTGGTCAGTGTATGAACTAAAAAGTAAAGGGCCTAAAATGGAGCCTTGTGGAATCCCCATTCTGCAGACCTGGACAGGTGACCGAGTTGGATATATTTTAACACACTGCTGTCTGTGTTCAAGATATGACTTGAACCATTACTTGACACGTTAAATTTTTGCAGTTCAACAGAATTTTGTGATTTACAATAGCAAAGGCTGTTTTTGAGTCCAAAAGTACTGCCCCCAGTACTTTTTCTTCATCAAGTGACAGTTTTAACATTTCGGTAAGACAACAATTTACTAACTCTGTTGAATACCTCGGTCTAAACCCACATTTTGTGACTTCATTAGTTATTGTTGTAATTTTGTGGATTATGCTTTGGTTAATTTTGATTAATGACACTTGTTTGGTTCAGTAATGAAGATATTTTAATGGTCAGGGAATAAAAACGAAGTTCAAAGCTTTGAACCGATCATTATCCTCACTTTGAATCTGTACTAAACTGTGTCCTGCTGCTGCTTCAGGCGACGCCCTGGACTACATCCTGACAAACACGTTCACCGAGGCGGCCGGAGCCAGGAAGAGCTTTCCCAAAGTGCTGGTGATCATCACGGACGGGCGATCGGAGGACGCCGTGGAGAGCGCAGCCAGGCGGCTCCACAGCAGGGGCGTGGAGGTGTTCGTCCTGGGTACGTGGCCGCAACACGTTTCCATTTGTTCCTGATGCTCTACCCCGTGGTGATGTCAGAGCAGAGGCATCATCAACGCTGCCAGCGAGTGATAGCAGGTTTTATGTACTGTATGTTTACGCTGTCAGACTTTCCACCGGGTCGGAGGAACACCGGTGTGTGCCGTTGCCATGAGCCTAAAGAGTCTCTGGAGGTGAAATAATAACAGCGGCTCATCTCCGAACACAGGCCATCTGCAGAAAAAACGCCAAACAGTGAGGGGTGTGTTCGAAAATCCACACCGCTGACGAGTGATGAGGCCACTCTGGAGATCATCAGGCAAAAAAGTCAACTAAATGATGATTAAGAAGATGAACAAAAACAAAAAATATGAGTGTCTATACCAGGGGTGTTCAACCTGCAGCTCTAGAGCAACATGTGGCCCTTTAGCTCCTGTGTTTTTGACCAGTGATGGAAATAACATGTTATAATAAATAAAAATGAACGAGATAAGCAATAAGACAAAAAGATACACAAAACTGAAGAAAATGATGCAGAAAATGGACCAAATCATCAGAATTCATCAAGATCATGAACCAGATCTAAACATATCACTAATAACAATTAATACATTTTACTCGTGCAAACATAAGAAAATGACCCCAAAAAGCAAAATATTGAACAAGATTAAGACAAAATGATCCACACAACAATCAGGAAAATATCACAGGAATGACAAATAATGCATTTCGGTAAATGAAAATAATAAAAATTAGCAAAATATTCAATAAAATGACCAAAATATTGGCCAAATGTCACAAAAGTGAACAAAATCATCCATAAATGATGAAGAATGAACATGAAAAATGGAGAAAATCAACACAAAATCTACAAAAGTGATGAAGAAATGAACAAAATAATCCATAAAACAAAGGGAATCATCAAGATGAAGAAAAAAAAGACAAATGAACCAAGGAGACGAACAGAAACAAGTAAAATAAGAAAGAAATTGGTTTTAAAATGTGCTACAGAAATGGTTCAAATATTGCATACATTTTATTTATTTATTTATTTTTTAAAAAGCAAATTATCCAAGACAATGACCAAAAAATAATTATGGAAATGAACCAAAAATTCACATAGATGCATACATTTTTTAAAGAATGAACAAAAAATTCACCATATAATGTCCAACATGAACAAAAATTTAGGAATAATGAACAAAATTGAGTAAAAACAATCAGTGAATTTATAAAAGTAGCTTTAAAATCAACAAAATGAACAAATAAGTTAAAAAAGGAACAAAATAATGAGCAAAACAAACAAAAAAATGATAAAATATGAACACATTGGTGCCAGGTAGAAGAATGCATCATATTCCATGTGGGACATATGAAGTTTGAATATTTTTTGTGGCTCTAGACTCACATTTTGTTTTTTCATTTTGTCCGAAACGGGCTCTTTACATTGTAAAGGTGTCGGACCCCTGGCCTAAACACAAAATCAACAAAATGAGAAGAATGAAAACTGGAACCGTTGGCGGCTTGTAAAACGTTTGACCCGATTCATTTCCAGGTAGACGTGGAGATGACATTAAGGGAGAACTGCCCCAAACGCAGCCTTTAATTTGATGAAAACAGTCTCCAGGTGGACTGAATATTACGGTGCGTTGAGTTTTGTCCGTCTGGGTGGCTGTTTCCAGGCGTCCAGCGGGCTGACGAGGCCGAGATGAGGCTGATGGCGTCCACGCCTCACAGGAGCCACGTGTTCAGCGTCGCCACCTTCGACGCCATCCGGACCGTCCAGAGGGAACTCGTCACCCAGGTGTGCGCAGGCGTCGACGATCAGCTCAACTCGCTGGTCAGCGGAGAGGAAGGTGAGCCGACGGCGGAGCTTAGAATTAATAACATGCACAAAAATCTCAGGTTAAAACGATGATATTTGTATCATTTTTGTCCATTTACGGTTAATTTATGGACTGCATTGGTCATTTTGTTCTACTACCCTTTTCTTTTGTCTCTCCTCTGTCCACTAACCCCAGCCGGTCCAGGCAGATGGCCGCCTACCCTGAGCCGCTGGTTCTGCTGGAGGTTTTTCTCTTCCGTTAAAGGAAGTTTTCCTCCCCCTGTCGCCCTTGTCTTGCTCTCGGTGGTTCTGTTGGTTTACTCTCTGCATAGTCGTAAGGTCTCGGCCTTGAATTGTGAAGCACCTGGAGATAATCGTCGATTATGATTGGTGCTGCACAAATAAGATTGGATTGAATTGAATTTTGTACGTTGCTGTCTTTGTTTTTATTCATTTGTTCTCAAGTAGTTGATTATTTTGGACATTTTTTGCTCATTTTAAGGTCAATTTGTGGATCTTTTGTCATTTTTTTCTCATTTTCTTGAATATTTTGTTCAGCTTTTGTTCATTTTGTGGAATATTATATTTATGTCTGTTGGTTATTTTCTTAATATTTGTTCATTTTGTGGCATATGTTGTTTTAGTTTATGTTCATCGCAGTGTTAATTTTGACAAGAATTTTTTAATTTAGTTTGAATCTTTTGACTAAAATTAATCTTAGTTTTAGTCAAGATTTAGTCATCTGATTCATTTTAGATTTAGTCTAATTTTAGTTGGCGAAAATAAGCAACTTTAGTCAAGGAAATCTATTACTGATTTACTTGACTAAAATTGCTTATTATTTTTGATTAAAATGTTTGTTTTTTTCCAATTTAAACTTGTGTAACTAAAGGAAATGTTCAGAACAGCGTCTCCTCGCTGCTCAATCGGACGCTCTGATTGGTTCTCTTCTCATCCAGTCCCGCCTCTTCCATTTCTTGAATGTCTCTTTTGTCTTTTCTTCTTTCCCTCCTCTTGATTGGATTTTGTCACTGTCTATTTTCGTCTCACATTTTATTCATTGACGAAAATGTCGGTCAATTTAGTCACAGATTCAGTCTCAATTATTGACTTAATTTTTAGTTTTCATTTCGTTTTTGGCTGCAAAAAAATAAATTTGTGACAAAAATAGTGCCAAAAAGAAACGTACACTGGTTCATTGTAATTTTTGTTTTGCCATTTGTTTATTTTCTGGATTACTTTTGTTCATTTTTGTTCATTCTGTGGATTATTTCAATTCTAACTCACTTTTTACATGCATATTTTTTTAATTTGCTCTGACAGTATGACTTATTCAGTAAACTGTACAGCTTGAATTTGCACATTACTACAGAACCAGGGCAGATCATGGTTAACGCTTGAATTTTCCGCAGTGATCGAACCAGCCACAAACCTCCAAGTCCTGGAAGTGGCCTCCAAGTCCATGCGGATCACGTGGGACCCGTCCAGCGGAGAAGTGACCGGGTACAAGCTGCAGCTGGTCCCCATGAAGGCCGGCAGCCAGCGCCAGGAGCTGTACGTGGATGCGGCCCAGTCCTCGGCGCTTGTCCGCGACCTGACTCCGGACACTCAGTACCAGATCAGCCTGTTCGCCCTGAAGGGTCTGACGCCCAGCGAGGCCGCCACCACCATGGCGCTGACGCAGCCCGTCAAGGTGTCGCTGGGTGAGCGCCAAGCCGACACCGTTCAGCTCCGTAGATTTCAGATGAAGCGGACGTTGTGGTTTTACATGGAGCTAAAATGGTGACATGGGACAAATTTTAAGCTGAGGAAGTGATCTAGTTAGTTCTCAACTCAAACATGCAGACTTAACAAGACAAATAAACTAGAAAATGTGCAATGGATGTGCAATACCTGCAGAGATCACGCGGGAGTCAGACTGGTTTAACTTGCTGGAAAAGTGCAAGAGTTAAATGAACTGTTCAGTGGAGTAATAGTCAAAGAATCGAAGCACTGTCATTGCCATGGTAACCACACATTCCTTTAGAGTTCTCCATTCATTTCCTATAGGAAAAAAATTTGCCAAAAAAGCTTCATATTTTAAATATGATGAAGGTTAGAATTGTGACGAGCAACATCAGAAATGTTCTGAATAAGATAAACATTGTGAAGTTTGAATTGGACAAAAAAATGTAGGAGTTACATGACACAAAAAAAACATACAGAAGAGGAAGAAGAATAAAGACTCAAGACAACAACAGTGTTTTTGCAGCGTGACTCCGCAATCCCACCAATTTCAGTGGAGCGAGTCTAGATCCCTGAGGAACTCCTCCACACATTAATTAAACGTGCAGGTTACCCATGCCTATATCTGACTTTGTAGAAGCATTTTAAGTCCTGGTTTCCGTGGCAAAAGCAGCAGATGCTCATGGGTAATGTAGTATGTGCAGGCAAGTAATTCTGAATGAGATAAACTTCATTTACAGGTTCATTAGTGGGATTGCTGAGTCATGCAGCAATTCCACTAATGAACCTCTAAGTCTTGCACACAGTGTTACTCTATGTGTGGTTTTTATCAACCAAATAAACCAAAAATGATGTAAATAATCAAGCAAGTGACCAAAATAATCAATTAAAAAAACAGAAATGAGTAAAAATAATCAAGTAAGTGAACAAATCTAAAATATAATTCATAAAGTATCACCAAAATAATCAAAAATGACCAACCAAATATCAGATTATAACAAATGATTCAAATTACCAACAAAAAAGCACTCAAAATTAGGTAAATAATCATGGGACAGAACAAAATTTAGCAAAAAATAATTAACAATATGATCTAAAATGACCAAATAATACAGAAAATTAACAAAAGTGATGTAAATAAAATGTAACAAAATAAAGTAAAAAAAAAATAAATAATATAGTAAATATGTAACAATAATAAAATAGTAAATTATGACAAATTTGACCAAAGAATTAAGAAAATGCCAACAAAATTATAAAAATGAGTATAATCATCAAGAAAATAAACAAACAATGATTAAAATAATCAATGAGATAAGCCAAATTTGGCAGAATAATCAACCAAATATCAACAAAATGATCAAAAATGAGTGTAATAATGAACCAAACAAACCAGTTAGACCCCTAGCTTCTTTTAACACCGGCCTAAGTTGGATTTCTTTGTCATTACATCATTGAGTTTACGACTGTGATTTGGTTAATTGTACTTCATTTTAAAAAAGCCTTAATGAACTCCATGCTCCTTTGTCCCATGCAGAATGTTCTCTGGGCGTGGATGTCCAGGCCGATGTTGTCCTCCTGGTCGATGGCTCGTACAGCATCGGTCTTGCCAACTTCGCCAAAGTCAGAGCCTTCCTAGAGGTGCTGGTGAACACCTTTGACATTGGGGCAGACAAGGTCCAGATCAGCTTGGTCCAGTACAGCCGAGACCCTCACCCTGAGTTCTACCTGAACACCCACCACAACCTCGATGCCGTGGTCAAGGCCGTAAGGACCTTCCCGTACCGCGGTGGCTCCACCAACACCGGTCGCGCCATGACATACGTGAGGGAGAAGATCTTCCAGATGAGTAAAGGAGCCCGTGTCAATGTTCCCCGCGTTACCATCCTCATCACCGATGGAAAATCATCCGACGCCTTCCGGGATCCAGCCACCAAGCTGAGGAACGCCGATGTGGAGATCTTTGCCGTGGGCGTGAAGGATGCGGTGCGAACCGAGCTGGAGGCCATCGCTAACTCTCCTGCGGAGACTCATGTGTACACCGTGGAGGACTTCGATGCCTTCCAGAGGATTTCCAAAGAACTCACCCAGTCCATCTGCCTGAGGATCGAACAAGAACTGCAGAAAATCTTCCAGAGACGTAAGTTAAGCTATTATTGTCCTCTATGCAGATGATAGCGCTCTATTTATCACTGCTTGGGCTCTAGATTTGATGGTTTCTAGTAACACTGTAGGGCATCTTCAGGTCTTTTAAGTCCTAAATTGAACTGTATAAATATAAGGCCTTTGAATTCATTAAAAAGATCTACATTTTAGACATTCAATCTTATTTCATTTTTGGATTATTTTTGTGCATTTTGTTGATTTTGTTTGGGTTTTACACATTTTGTGCAGTTTATTTTCTTTACGTTACCTTCATTTTTTTTGTTTTATGGTCGTTTTGGGGACTAATTTTGTTTGCTTTTTGGCAATTGTTTTAGACCATTTTGTTTACATTTTGCTTATTTTCTTAAAGCATCATTAAATCAAAGTTAAGTCCCCGTGTCATTCACAAAGAAAGAGTAAAATTCATACCTTAAATTCTATTTGCAGATTCAAAATACTTATGGATGAAATGTCCAACCTTTGTTTTAAATTGGGTTATGAATGTTTTCAATGTGGTCTTAAAAAATATTTAAGCATCTGGTGTCTGTGGACACTTTGTACTACTTTAGACTAATGTACTTATCTGAGTTTTGGGTTCCCACAATGCCCTGGTTCCACTGTGTTTGTGCTGTGAGCTGCAGTCGCACTCCACTATTTATTGTACGTCCGTTTTCCACCGACGACATCAGCTCAACTCGCTTTGACTCACTTTATGTGTGATTTCACTGCACTCGTCCAGGTACAATGACATACTATTCTCAATCTCATGACTTGGTATTTATTTATTTCCAACGAGAATTTAAAACAAAAGGAAAGAACGAAACATTGGCAGGAATCAGACTCTTTGAAGTTCGGGAAGAGTGTAGGATGAAGTGAAACACTTATCTAGTCCTAAGTTTGAATCGGACAAAAAATGCAGGAGTAGTTACACGACAAAAAAATGTACGAAAGTGAACAAAGAATAGGGAGCTAGAAAATGTTCCATTTCTGAAGAGATGGCGTGGGGTTGCTGAGTCAAAATTAGCTGAAGTTGGTGGAAAAGTGCAGGAGTTATATTAAGTATTCAGTGGAGTAGTAATCAAAGGCACTGTTGTTGCCATGGTAACCACACGTTCTGTTAGTTCTCCATTCATTTCCTATGGGAAAAAAGCTTAACATTTTAAATACGATAAAGGTTAGAATTATGAAAATCAATATCAGAGATGTCCTGAACAAGATGAACAATGTGAAGTTTGAATGGTTTGAATCATTGACATAAAATGTAGGAGTAGTTACATGACAAAAAAACGTACGGAATCCGCGAAACAGCGAGACCACGAAAGGTGAACCACGATATAGCGATGGACCAGTGTATACGTAGGGCCATGTACTGTGGAAATATGTTTTCTACACAGTACGTTCCAGTGCATCATGGGTCAGCGAGTGGGGAACCTTCACCTTCATCCATCTGAACCTGCAGCAGTTTGTGCACCATGTTTTGCTGTGTCAGTAAGTTAGCGATCAGCTTCAGCTTGGCTCTTCTGGCTCCAGTCAAAATGCTGATGGAAAAAATGCAAACTCAAGGCTTTGAAATATTACTCCTGACGTCATAGTGCCCCCCCCCCCCCAGATAACTAAGATCCATTTATCTCATTCACATGTGTGTTTTGGAACTAGAGTTTCCTTTAACATACGTAATTAGACCTTGGTGGACTTT
>JAQQAE010009350.1:0-14659 GCA_029823295.1 Pseudamia nigra
TCATAGCACTGCCCCCACAGGCTTGTACAGTAGGCACTAGGCATGATGGGTAATCACTTCATCTGCCTGTCTTCTTATCCTGATGTGATCATCTCTCTGGAACAGGGTCAATCTGGACTCATCAGACCACATGACCTTCTTCCATTGCTCCAGAGTCCAATTTTTATGCTTCCTAGCAAATTGAAGCCTTTTTTTCCCGGTTAGCCTCACTGATTAGTGATTTTCTTGAGGCAACACATCTGTTCAGTCCCAATCCCTTGAGTTCCCTTCATATTGTGTGTGTGGAAATACTCTTTCTGTATTTGCATAGTTAAAGCCAGGTGGCAACTCTTTTTTTGGCCACGCAGTGTATCTACAGAGGGAGGGCTCTTTTCCCACAGACCCTGTCATGATTCCACACTATCTTGGAACAAACAGTCCAACTGCTCTGAGGGTCTTGATATTTTTTCAGCCAGTCAGCTTTTCTTGGATGAGGTCAGAGGTATTGAGTATCTGCAGCTTCATCTCTACATACCACTAAATGGTACACATATGTCACATTAAAGAAAAAGCTGTGAATGTATTTATCTTGGTGTCAATTTTTTACATCACAAAAAACCTGGCATTTGAACAGGGGTGTGTAGACTTTTTATATCCACTGTATATTGTATTGACCTGCATTAGGGCCCCACGTTGTGACCATGTAAACAGTCTCCATAACAGATTCAGAAGTGACGTTTCCCTGCATGGTACTGTGTTATCAGCACTCAGTCTTGTCTTGTTTATCAACCAGTGCATGTCACACATACACACACATTTACAGATTACCCGGAGGAAGTAGAGGGGAAGTAGACAGTGGACTTTGGCCTCAGGAAAAGCCAACTCGAGTTACTGTCAAGGTTTCATCACTCCTTTGTTTAATGTGTCGATAACATTCACAATGCTGTTCTTGTCTCGTTACTGCCAGCTGAAATGAACATATCACAAATACATAGTGTAACAATGCTTTACACACAAACATGAGTTCATGAGATTTTTATGAGATGGGAGTCAAACTGCATATTCTTTACACGTAGAAAACTGATTAATTCTCATGTTGTGTTTTATTGCACAGAAACTCAGTTGTGTATACAGTTAGTTATACAGCAGATAAGGAATGATGATTCACGAACGGTCTTTTTTAAACCTTGCACCCCCTGGTGGCTCTGAATCACTCGTACACTCACATCTCGGGGTTGGTGTCTGTGGCTTACAGTGAGTCATTCCACTCCTGTGACCGTTCCTGCAAATGAAGCTGCTGACAAGGGTGTAGTTTTTGTGTGAATTTTGGGAAGGACAATTTTAATTTGAGCATTTAACTCCTCGTTATCTATGTACAGGTCAATTGTTCATGCATCAATTTGTAACTATGGAATTATTCTGGGGCACAATAATGAAACAAATGAATATAAATGAGAAGGTCTGTACAGCAACAAAATGAGCAAATTAATCAGGAAAATGAAAAAAAAGACTATATTAAAGAAAATGAACAGAATAAACATCAAAATGAGTAAAAAGGACCTAAATAACCATGATCATAAACAACTTTAACAGGCAATAACCAAAATATTCAAGAGAATGGCTTAAATTGGCATAAAATGAGCAAACTACTCCACAAAACTGGCAAAAAATGAGCAAAGTAAAATCAGAAATCACCAAAATGAATCAAATTGCAAAAATAAGGAACAAAAAAAATCTGCAAGCAAAACAAAAGTTAATGGAAAAAAATTACAAAAACCAACATGTACGTAGAACAAAAGTATAATTATTTATAAATCAGGGCCTCACATGAAAGTTCATCACAGTTTAAACTGTTTTACTTTGGGGATAAATGCACATTTTACTAATACTAATGAATGAACCCCCCCCCCCCACATCTACTAGCATGGTTGCTGATAAACACTGGAAAACATGAGCTGGCAGTCATTGCATTCCAGCACCTCCCTCACTGTGTCTGTGGGCTTTTCCTGCCCCCTGCTGGCCTCTCACTGCCATAGACATCTAGTCGCTACGGAGCAACACAAGGAGCAGCGATTCCCATGTCATATCTTCAACAGAAATTTAATGACTGATGTCCTTTGCTTCACAGAAAGTTGTGACGGCTTTGGATAAGACCTGGCATCCCGAGCACTTCTTCTGTGCCCAGTGTGGAGCCTTTTTTGGACCTGAAGGTACCAGTTTGTGTCTGTTGCTGTCATAATGCATAGCTTGTGAAGAATTCAATTAGTGCTTTGTTTTCTCTCTAAAAAGAAGTGTTCATGTGCCTACATGCCCAATACAGCAGTACACACCCTAGCACACACTGTGCAACAGCTGCAGTGATTTCAGAGTGATAGGTGAGGGTGGTGGGGCGTGGCAAAAGTAAGAAGGAGTGAAGAGAGGGTAATGGCTAGACTTCCTTCTCTTTGGACTTGTTGGTGTTCTTGGCCTTAATTTCTTATGTTATTATCTGCTGAAAAAGGCAGCTATTGGTTTCATGAGCCCACGTTAACAGCCTCATCCGTATACTTGGTGTGAAAGTGGCCGAACTGATTTATACTGAGCAAAAAAAATAAATAAACGCAGCACTTACAAATTCAATATTTTGGAGAAAGGGTTAATCCAATCTTTTCACAATCTTGTGCATATTTAACAAAGAGTACATTCAACCTAAACTCTAAACAAAATCCCAAATACTGCTCAGTCATTGACATAAGCCAATAAAAGAGAAAGTGGCATCAAGATGTGATAATCATGGTGCGTGACCTTTACACGGACACTTCCTGGACAGTGGGTAATAAACGCCCAACATGAAATTATTTTTTTTTTACCAGAGTGACAAGATGCCCCAGATGAGCAGGAACAGTGGAGCGTGAGCCATTGGCATGCTGGAGGCCGGTCTGTCCATCAGGGCCATAGCCAGACAGCTGAACACGCACAATTGAACCATTTCCCATCTGAGGCACAATTTCCACAAGACATGTCACCCACTGAACGTTTTTGGGATAATCTGGATAGGCATGTGTGACCAATTCCACAAACTGTCCGTCAGCTTCGTTAAGGCCTTCAGGAAGAGTTGAATAACATCCCGCAAGATGAAATCAATTATTAACTATGTCAAGTTGGTGTGTGGCTTCATTATTTTCAGCCCTTCTCTAGAAAAACCTCTCAGTATTGTTTCGAATTTCTTTCAATCCGGTTGTTGAAATGTTTGATATGTAGATAAAATAAAACTCATACAAAAAGAATTATGCAGGAAAAAATAATAAATATATAAGTGCTGTGTTTATATTTTGTTCAGTACCGTATACTCGAAACTAGGCTGGGCAATATAACAAATCTGACTCTGAGCATATTAAAAAAATGACCATATCGCTGTATTAATGGCGAGTTTTCATGGTTTTACTCTCTTAAAAAAAGATTTTGTTTTATTTATATATATATTTTGTGATACAATTTTTTTCCTACATTTTTTTCTGATATTGGGATATGTGGTGCAGCTGCTTGTAAAGAAAACACAATACCTTGAAATTTTCCTGAAACTTGCCTTACTTATTCACCAGTGTAAGATCTCCATGCTTTCATCACTCTTGATAGGCAGTGCTTCTTTTATTCGGTGACTTTCTTTTTCAGCAGATACCTTGTGATCATGCATGACTGTAAAACCTATAGTTATTATAAATTTTAATTGCGCTCATCTGATTTATAGTGGTATTTTTCATGAACTCCTGTAATATTTACAAAGTGAGACGTGGCTGGTTTGAGTGGAAGATGTGTCAAATTGAACAGCTAAATAAAAAAAATGCTTGAGACATAAAAATAAGCATGCATAAAGAGTTAGTTTTTGTCTTCTTTTTAGGCTTCCATGAGAAGGATGGAAAGGCATTCTGCAGAAAGGACTACTTTGACATGTTTGCCCCTAAATGTGGTGGCTGCGCCCGTGCCATCCTGGAGAACTACATCTCTGCTCTCAACGCGCTCTGGCATCCTGAATGCTTTGTGTGCAGGGTGAGTCACAATGCATCGGTAATGAATTACAGTTACAGTTTTTAGATCTGTCCGTGGTGCAACTAAATGAATTGTGTCTGCCTATTTCTTTGTCCCCATTTCATTTAAAATATATCTCACAAAGTTTGATAGAAGATTGCAAGATTTGGCAGAAATGTTCAATGTAAGGATGAAGTGCAACAGTTTTGGTGACCAAGTGTCATTCCTTCCTGCAAAATTTCTGAAAGCCTTGTGAACATGTTAAGTCGAGAAGGAAATCTTGCAGGGTTTTTAAATTAATAGTAGTTGTACCTATTAAAACTCTTGGAAGAGTTTGAATTTGGGTGACCTTTATGAAGGTAAGATATTTTCTAAAAGCCCAATGAATGCATTATGTCCAGAGGAAAATCCCATAGACTTTTTCAATAGTACCATACTTAGTTGTTTTTACTATGGTCTTCCATTATCCATATGATTGAATGACTCTACTTCATTTTTCAGCCACCTTCAGTGAAACACTAACTTGGTGTCAGCCTCCACAATAATATTGTATTTGATTTTATTCTGTTATTACCTGCAGTACCTGTGACAGTTCAGCAAAACATGGTTTGATCCAATTTTCTGTTGTTGTAGGAGTGCTTCACACCTTTCATTAACGGCAGCTTCTTCGACCACGAGGGCCAGCCGTACTGCGAGTCTCACTACCACGAGCGGCGGGGCTCACTGTGCTCCGGCTGCCAGAAGCCCATCACCGGCCGCTGCATCACCGCCATGGGCAAAAAGTTCCACCCAGAGCACTTTGTGTGTGCTTTTTGCCTTAAGCAGCTCAACAAGGGAACCTTCAAAGAGCAGAATGAGAAACCGTACTGCCACGGCTGCTTCATTAAACTCTTCAGCTAGACAGGGTCTGCAGGTGTAGCGTGGGTGTGTGGACATCCTCACATTTATTCTTGCGCGGATGTGTGTCCTCACCTTTTAGCATGTCTGAATCCGTGAAATCTTTTTTGAGATGGAGAGGCGTTTGTAACAGGGGATCCATCTTAAAAGAGCAAATAGTCTCTGACTGTTGACGCTAGACTCGACTCTGACAAAGCGCGACTCTGCCCAAACTCTCAGGCTTGGCATTTCACACTTTTGTTAAAGACATTTAAAAGAGCCCAAAGAATTTTTTATTTTGAGTTTTATTCCTGTGTGCAGTAAAGAAAACATGCTTATTTCTCCTTTTGCGTGTGTATATAGAAGCATATGAGAGTGCTTGGACTGCCTCTGAGCCCGACACTTGTAAATGATTTTATCCCCCCCCCCATGCAGGGCAAGACCCCACATCATATAGTGAGTCTATGTGGAAATAGTTTAATGCAGATGTGAGATACTAGCTGCTTGTTTGCATGGACCACGGTCAGCTGAAATGTTAAGTGTTGAAAACCCCACATTTGGCCAATGAGTGTTAGAATAATCTATTAAAAAATATGTATTTTTCTAGATTTGGAAACAAATGAGGTGCCATAAAAAAATCAACAGACACACACTTAACGTACATATGATAATACTTGCCTTCTTTGCCTATATGAGAACATTTTCACAGATCTTATTTTACGTTTTAATGTCAAACTATTAAGTCTATCCTCTTGTTCAGTATAAAAATAAGATATCGTTATGCTTATTGGATTAAACATTCATTATGCAACAGTTTCATACCAGAGAACAGATTTTTTTTATCATGTAGCAAATTGGAAAGGGGATTTTCTGTTATTAGTGGTAAGTGTGTGTCTTCTTTACTTTATTAATAAGAGTTATCTGGACCGACAAAAATATGTATTGCTGTGAAATGGTCAATAATATCTGATCCTACTAGTATGCTTATAGATGTCAGGTAAAGTAGAGATTCTCTTGTTTGGACAGTCAGAGGCTCTGAAGTGAATATGACTAACAGCATCATGTTCTGTAGCATTAATTCATGTCATTTTTTCCTCTTGAGCCAATCAATGTCTGTCTTGCTCAGGAAAGTGTGGATGTAGACAACATTTTTATAAAGTTCACAGTAAAAAAAAGTATGTTTTTACTGGTATTTTATCTACAAAATTACACTAGAATTATTCATTCGCAGACAAAAGCAAAACTTAATTTAAAAAAATGTATAGGTAAATTCAGGTCTGTGAAGGTTACACAAAATAAACATGCGTATTATTATAATAATAATAACGGGGTGGGAAAGAATAATGTATGTATTGTGGTTAGAGGTGTTTAGCTTTCGGTGCAATTTTTAAAGAATGAGCCAAAACACAGTGTGACGGTGGAGATTTGACTGCTGTATTTACACACAGGATAGAGGAAATATCGGATCCAGCATAAATACTTCTGCTAATTTGTCCCTTTCTGGATGTTACTGGTTTAGAATTTGTATTAACGGGGCAACGCATGCAGTTTTCTGTTTCTGTGGAGTTTTATCAGCACTAGCTGCCAGATGCTGTTACAATCAGATCTAAATTTCTATACTTGTTACATGCTCGACTTTCTGACAGAACTGTGTTTTGTCACTGTTTTATGAATATGTGTATTTTTGACCTGTTCGGGCTCACACTGATATGCAAAGAGCTGGCTCTATGGGCATGTAAGCCAACAGTAGTTTACCTTGTGTATTCGCGCTCGCGCACACATAACTGATTGGATTCCAGTGCGTCGGACGTCCAGGAAACCCGGCCCTCAATATTTTTACTACGAGTGACTAGCGACGATCCTGCTGTCTGAGTTTTTATCTCGTGCTGGGCTCACTGGTGGCAGCTGGTGTTTGCATTCGCTGGTCAGGAATCAGAGTAAGCCAGAGCCAAGCCAAATGTATGTAACGATTTTCTGTTTTTGACCATTTCGCTTTTCATTTTGATCACCAGGCATGCCAGGAGTTGCATATTACCTGCATCTAGATTGTTTTTATGTATGAAAAGATGTTGTGCCAAATGTGTCAATGCAATAAGGTCTTATACACTGTGGGGTTTGGGTCTTTTCCTGTGATTTCTGACGTAATTTGTGGGAAAGATCTGTCTGCTGTGGTGCATCTTGACTCCTAATTTAACACTGGTGATAGACAAACCAAGAGAGATCCTTAGTGCAGCCTCATAGTGGAGACAGCACAGTGTTCATGTAGCAGAGGAAATTGTGGGACTGAATGACACCTTCCACGTATGCCTATTTTGCTGGATGTATGTGCATCTTCTGCCTTTGATTCTGCTTTTGTCAAATGATTCAAACAAACCATTTACCATTAATGACATCAAGTGCATTTTGTTGTTTTAAAACAGACATTCATGTGATCTTTTACTATTCTAATTTTATCCGGAGCTGTGAATTTAACAGGCTCTGTCTGGTTGTGGTTGGGGTTTGAAGATTATGTGGGTCCTGATTACTGAATGATGAATGCAACTGCTGCAAATAAAATAAGGACTTTATTTCTGGCTTGGTCTGAGAAGTGATTTTGTGCCTCCTCGTTTCACTGTCACATTCTTCAGTTTGTTTCAACAACACACACTCTTGATTTATGTCAGGATTCAGTGTTCAGGGTCTAATTTGATTTGACTTTAAATAAAAACTTAAAGTTGCATTACTTTATCCTTAAGTTTAATGAACTCCTAACTCAAAAGTAATGTGAAACTTATTATATATGAATAGTGCAAGCTTTTGTAAAAAGTGATGGACATTGAGGCTTATTGTAGAAAAAATATATAATACATATAGAAAAGTCTGTTTTAATAAAAAAAAAATCTTTGACTTCTCCATCTCTGATTAAGTAGGACATGATACTGGGATGTTTTTTTTTTTCCCCCATAAACTGCTTTAAACAACGAAATGACACTCCATTCTCTCTGAAATGTTAATTCAGGAACAAACACCTATTTATTAATGTCAGGATGATTATTTATGCATTAGAAATATATATGTAGTTAAAAATTCAGTAAAGCAATACTGAAGGTTTAGAAAATCACTGATGAACATTCAGCACTGATCAGAACGAGTCTACAACATGCTTCATGGTGAAAAAGGAAATGCAAAATGACTGAAAAACAGCAGAATAAAAAACTAAAAAATAAGCAGGCAGCTCATATAATCAGGTAATTAACAGATCTGAAAAAGCTCAAGAATCATACTTGAGCCAGTTTCTCTCAAAATTAATAATTCCAGTCAACAACCCTAATATTATACATCAGCCACTATCTCACCATTTTCCAGCACTGGCAGGAATCATTACTGAAAAATAAACTCCACCCTAAACTAAACTTTCACCGGGTTATGTAAAGATATAAACATAAAAATGTGGGTGAAAAAGGAACTAAGTGAGCACTACTTACTGCCATTTGAGTCTGCTTTAGTTATCAACTAAAATGTGCAGAAAACTGATCATTGCGTAACTCAAAACAAGTAAAAAAAAATACAAAAACTGAAGTAGCTGTACCTCTGTGTACACATTACAGAAGTTTTATAATTAGAGAATTGCATAAGGTGACATTGCAATTTGATTCACTGTGCAGCTCAATTAGAAAGTTATTGACTTGTTCTCAATAGAACCGGGCTGGACCAATTTGTGTACAGTTTGACAGAAACGCCACAGAACAAGAACAAGACATGACATCTCTGTGTCCAGGGGGCGTTGTGATCTGCAGTCTGTAGTCAGTAAGAGCTCGCAGTTCAGCAACCAGCTCAGAGACCCGTGGCAGACTATCCAGTATCTCCAAGTGTTTCAGATCCTTCAGCTGGTGGAGCTGTAAGAAATCCTGCACTGGTACATGTTCATGGCGCAGTTTGAGACTTTGGAGTTTTGGGAAAAACTGCGGAATTTGAGCGGTGTGTGCTCCCAAGTGTGAAGGCCAGGAGTCTATGTGAAGATGGAGGAGGTTTGGTACCTGCAACGCAACCCCTGCCATCTGCGCCGAGGATATTCTTGCAACACACAGAGTGAGACTCATCAATGTGGCTGGGATGCAGTGGACATACTCAGTGACAGGTGGGCCTTTGACGATGGCAAGGGTTGACAGGTCAGGTAGGTCCCTGAGCCAAGTGGTCAGGTGACACACAGGGGGACACTCTCCTGCTGTATTATGATGTGAGTGTTTGTGGACGACAACGAGACTCTTCAGACCTGGCATCAGCTGCATTATGTTATCCGGTAAAGATTGATCTGTGACATCAATAAGCTCCAAACTGGACAGGAATGAAACTGTTTGTATGGTATCCAGGTTCAGCCTGGGAGGTGAGTACAAGACACACTCTACAGACAATGACAGATGCTTCAGTTGTGGCAGACAAGCAAGTAAGGAGTTGAGTATCCGGTGTGAATGTTGGAACACTCCAACCTGATGACACACAAGAGATGTCAGACCTGAAAACCGGGGAAGAGTAGAAATGAAGTTGACAAGTGTTGTTTGGGAAAATTTACAACCACACAGAGTGAGGTGTGAGAGACGTTCAGATTGAAGAACTGTGAAATCATCAATCGGGCTGCTACTGTTCCTAACCATCAAACGTTTCAGGCTGGTGAAGTGCTTCAGACAGTGCAGGCTTTCTGTGGAGGGGTGGTCCACGAGGAGTGTGCCGAGACCAGGAAGCTCCCTGACCAGCTGCTCCCAGTCCCGGGTTCTGCTGCTCCTCACCACCGCACTGGAGACTCTTCTACGACGAAGTGTGACCCAGAACCGACTGTTGTAAGAACCCTTTGGAAAACTCAAAACGACGGTCCAGTCTGTCCAAAGAGACGGGTGGTCAATGAGTTTCTTGAAATACACGCATGATGCTCGGACGCTGAACTTGTCTGTGACGGACAGATACCGAAAAACGTGAGTCCAGACCTCTGAGGGGAGCTGTACCGGCGGCTGGAACATCGTTAAAGTCCAACATTACCGTTAACATTTGCTTAACGGCGGAACTTTGAAGAGTCACACAGTGTGGTCACATTAAAACCATGCCTGACACTTCACGCTGGCATTCCTCTTTACATGTAGAAGCGGTTGACAATGAAGGGTAAAGGCGCCCTACCGCCCCCTACTGGACTGGAGGGTGTAACAAAAGATAAACAGCAAATAAAACCAGTTTAAAACTCAATAACCAAATAAAATAAATAAATCATACATATATATTAAAATAAAAAGGAATGACTAAATCCTCTCCATTGATGCTAGCTCCTTAAGATGATTCATTAAAGCGTGCATTTGTCTGATGATTTCCCTAGTAGTACCACCGCTAAAATGGGACAAGTGGCTTTCTATCTTGGACATTTATCCCGCAAACCTCGAGTTGAATTGTTTCTACAAAAGTGTTTTAATCGCGTTTAAATACTGAGTTTACACTTTATAAACGCACAGCTACTAGTGATCGCGTCAACTGGATGTGACTGGCATATAGACTATCCAATAGCAGCAGGGTAACACCCTGTGCCCAACTCTGATTGGTCAGTGGTTTTATATATTATATTCTTACGCCCCTTCTTCTTTCTCTTTCTTTCACGCGACCCTCGCGAACGGTAAGTGCTCGCTGTTGTTGGTTTAGTACGAACAGGATTGCTGTATTTATAAATATTTGACAAAATCGGTATTTTGACCCTTGAGATGAATATCTGTAGTACCGAGGAGGCTGTTTATATGTACCTAAAAATGCGGTTTTGTCAGACACATAAACGCGGCCTGATAAACTATGGCTAACTGCTATTAGCTAGCTAGCCTTAGCTAACTGTCGAGCACATGTTTTGAATGTCGTGTTTGAAGGCGCCTGAATGCAGCATTCATTTTTTGTTTGTTTGTTTTCTATTTCAGATTAAACCTTGTCTTTAAACCAGCTGTTAAGCGATCCTTGGAAGCACTGCAAAGATGCCCAGGGAAGACAGGGCCACGTGGAAGTCCAACTATTTTATGAAAATCATCGTAAGTATGACTTGTGTTTATCAAACATGATACGTCATACTCAAACTAAGAAAGACGACGTACGATGATGTCTGTTTAATAGACGTATTGGTCATTCTACAGCAACTCCTGGATGACTTTCCAAAATGCTTCATTGTGGGTGCAGACAACGTGGGGTCCAAGCAGATGCAGACCATCCGTCTGTCTCTGCGTGGCAAGGCTGTGGTGCTGATGGGTAAAAACACCATGATGCGCAAAGCTATTCGTGGTCACCTGGAGAACAATCCTGCCCTGGAAAAGTGAGTTGTGCTTCAACTTACAAATACAGTTGTGCAGGATTAGTTACAGTGCATCCTGTGTGGTGGTGTGCTGTCGTTCCCCCTGCAAACACAAATCTGTTTCCAGCTATCCCTGTCTGTCTGCATCCATCGACAACCAGGGACGCAAGGTCTCAGACAGATCAACTGTTATCTCGGTCTGCTGATTTGTCTTAACAGTTTGTCATGATCTTTCAGGCTTCTGCCTCACATTAAAGGAAATGTGGGCTTTGTCTTCACCAAAGAGGACCTTGCTGAGGTTAGGGACTTGCTGCTGGCCAACAAGGTAAGTCTTAATCTCAAATCTGATCTGACAGTTCTATACCAAGAACACAAAACAAATTTAATGTTTACCTTTCAAACAACTCTATTCTCATTACATTCATATCTTACACTAATGCTCACTCGGCTCATTCATTTCATATCCAATAATGTAGCGCCTGGAAATTTGTCTTAATTCAAACTGAAGGTTAAGTTGCAGGGTTGTGTGCAGTCCTGTTTGACTGAAAAATAGAAGTGACATTTTGATCACACAATACAGATCTTGTTCAACTTTGACAGTATTGAAAAAATAGGGCTGTCATTGGAGCAGGCAACTTAATGTATGGATAAATGATCACAAATTGTTGGATACATTCAGCTAATGAGGAGGAAATGTATTCCAACAGCAGTGTTAAACTTGGTATCTACATCCCCCAGAAGCAGGACAAGTTACAATTCAGCTTGTGTGGTGCTGTATTGTCGTTCCCCCTGCGAACACTAACATGTTTCCTCGCTATCCCTGTATGTCAGTACACAATGGCAGCTAGGGACGTATGGTTTCAGACACTACTGCTGTAATCAACTGTGAAAGAAAGCGATGACGGCCATGAAATTTGAGGAATGGGTGCATTACTAAGTGGACTAAAATGCACCTCCAATTTCAGGTGCCTGCAGCTGCCCGTGCTGGAGCCATCGCCCCTTGTGATGTGACTGTGCCAGCCCAGAATACTGGTCTGGGTCCCGAGAAGACTTCTTTCTTCCAGGCTTTGGGTATCACCACCAAGATTTCTAGGGGAACCATTGAAATTTTGGCAAGTTAGAAATGAGTGTTTTGAGACTTAAACTTTAGTGTGATACATGGATGATGACAACGTGAAGATGGTTTAAATGTGCTCATTATAAACCTTTCCCTAGAGTGATGTCAACCTGATCAAGACTGGTGACAAGGTTGGTGCCAGCGAGGCCACGCTGCTCAACATGCTGAACATCTCACCCTTCTCCTTTGGACTGATCATCCAGCAGGTGTATGACAATGGCAGTGTTTACAGCCCTGAGGTGCTTGACATCACAGAGGCATCTCTCCATGCCAAGTTCCTTGAGGTGAGATGCAGTAATGGTATGAAGAGTCTAATCATATTGCAATCGTCACTGGGTGGTAGCATGTTTTTAAAATGTGTTGTCACTTCTTCAGGGTGTAAGGAACATTGCTAGTGTGTGTCTGGAGATCGGCTACCCCACTTTGGCTTCTATCCCTCACTCCATCATCAATGGCTACAAGAGGGTCCTGGCTGTCACTGTGGAGACGGACTACTCCTTCCCTCTGGCAGAGAAGGTATGATGCCAATACACATAAGTGACCCTCTTTACCTACAGGATAGGTTTTGGTGTAGCTTGTGTAGTGTTACTGTAGATCACCCTGCAAAAAAGCAACAGGTTTCTTTATTTACCTCGCATTCCCTGCTCAGGATCGCAGTATTGAATATTTTAAGTAGCCTTGTCCTGTCGAATTGAATAGTTTTCTTGTTCTATATAAATTGAAGATGATGTTGGACCTTGTCTTGACAGGTTAAAAGTTACCTTGCTGACCCATCTGCCTTTGCTGCTGTGGCAGCTCCTGCAGCAGCAGCTGAGACTGCTGCAGCTCCAGCTGCTGCTAAAGAAGAGGTCAAGGAGGAGTCTGAGGAATCTGATGACGACATGGGCTTCGGTCTGTTTGACTAAACAGAAGAGAACCAGAGTCAGAAAAGCGAGACTCAATAAAATAATTCTTAAACTTGTATGCTTTGTGTGGACTTGTATTTTGTGGTAACCTGGGCATTGCATTACATTATAATTTAATAGAAAATTGGAATAGAGTGGATCTCTGAAGATGTGAGAAGGGTTATCTGACAATTACAAATTTGCAGGTCCAATGTCTTCTTGAACTGTTTAACTACCCCCTGAATTTAGCAATTGGAAGAGACTTTTATTATACTGTATATTTATTACAAATGTCTGATAAATGAATGCTTCACTATTCTGAACATCTGATCAGATCTTAACATTTAAATTAAGAAATGCTGCCATCGTGAGAAGATGTACTGAGCAAGTGTAGAACCAATCTCCTTTCGGCTGCTCCCCTCAGGGGTCGCCACAGCGAAATGCCAATGATTCGCATGTTTGAGCTGGCATAGGGTTTTTTTTTATACGTCGGATGGCCTTCCTGAAACGGAAGTGTAGAATCAATAAAAACAAAATCAAGGTGAGGCGTTTATTATAAAAAACAGCGGACCGGAAGTGAGTACTTCCGGAAGTGGCTGATGGATGCGTAGCAGACGGCTACAAACCCTCCACTATGGCTGAGGTGCGGTAACCTGATTTTTGTTCCTTTTAAAGATACGTATGAGTTATGTGGTTAAAATCCTCATATTCATTAGCGTGTTTTAGGTGTTAAACACAAACACGCTCACTTCGTCGGGGCGTTGATGGTTCAGCAAACGTAAGCTAACACGGTGTTAGCACGAATCACGTTAACGTAGCATGTAGCTCATATAGTCATTGTTCACTTTCTAAAGTGGCCAGTGTTTATCAAATTGGCGATATTAGTTTTAGGTTTATATGTGCATAAGTTCGTCATCCTTGACATCGTTTAAAGGAACAGTTTGACCTGCTGCATGTGTCTGGACGCCCTCATTGCCGTCGGGTTGAAGTGTTGCCGTTTGTACAGTTGGTGCCATTCAATTCTAATGTATCCTACAAGATGGTGACATGCATTTTTTATGCAGTTATTTTTGTTTCAGACCCACAGCTTACAGGACCTTCAACAGCCCACTGCCTCTTCAAAGGTGTTCATCCAGAGAGACTACAGCTCAGGAACCATCTGCAAGTTTCAGACCAAGTTTCCCTCTGAACTTGAATCAAGGGTTTGTAAACTGTTCATACACAGGTTATTAACATTAGGCTGTTGTGGGACATTTGGTTTAATACGTTTTAAATGCCAATTAGTGGCTTTTGTGCATCACTTTGGGGTGTACTGTAAATAAAAATGTTAAATTTAAGCACTGGCTTTTTGTCCTGTACATCGTCTTGTTTCATTTGAGCTGATATAATCTCCGCTCAGTCCACACATTGGGGATAATTTTCTACTTTGTTTTCTTTTGTGTTTGCTTGATGAGGTAACTACTTTAAATGTGTACCAGACACTTGTTCAGGGATACATAATTCATATAAAACTGT
>JAQQAE010009351.1:0-14659 GCA_029823295.1 Pseudamia nigra
ATCTATCCATCTATCATCCATCCATCCATCATCCATTCATCCATCCATCACCCATCATTCATCATCCATCATCCATCATCCATTCATCCATCTAGCCATCATCCATCCATCCATTCATCCATCAATCATCCATTCATCCATTTATCCATCCAGCTATCTACCATCCATCTGTCCATCCATCATTCATCCATCCATTATTCATCCATCCATCCATCCATCCATCCATCCATCTGTCCATCCATCACCCATCATCCATCATCCATCCATTCATCATCCATCCATCTATCCATCATCTATTCATCCATCCATCCATCCATCTGTCCATCCATCCATCCATCCAACCATCCACTGACTTCAAACACATACAGTAAGTACCACAAATCCACAGAAATGACACAGCCCTGGTTGATACACCCATCAATAAGGGACACAAACACAGTAAATAACATCAACAACAACATGACTATAGACACAAATGAAGAAAAAACATCACTGACACATCAGACAACATGATTTTTTAAGTTGTTTCCTTGAAACATAACACTTCTCTGACTCAGTGTAAATGTGTCATTTTTCCATTTTACTAACATCAAACATGTGGTGAATACAGAAAGTTAACATGTCTTTTCTAGTTGGTGATAGATTATGTGTAGAGGATCACGCCCTAAATAAAGCTGTAACGTATGGAGCTCTTCTCCTGCCAAAGCTTCACAAACACACATTTTATAAATGTTTACGATTCACTAACGCACTGTACTTTCCAAATAGAACACAGGATTGACAAGTTCATGCATTTTGTTTTGCACATATCGAGGCACTGATATCTGGCCACTTTATTAGGTACAGTTGTTAACACATCTCTAATTATCAAATCACATGACAGCAGTTCAGTGCATTTAGTCACATTTACTAACTTTGAACATGACATGGATGTTGGTCAGTTTTAATAAAACTTTTGTATGTGTGTGTGTGTGGGGGGGGGGGGGGTGTCATGTAAACCTACTGAGTGAGACATCCGAGTGCATGATTTAAATTCACGCCATGTCTTGTGAGGATGGACCTGAGTGCGTGGAGGTAGAGGGAGAGGAAAAGTGGGCCAAGAAGTGAGCCCTGTGAGACCCCACATCAAAGTGGAGAAGTTGAGGACACAAAATCTCTAAGGCCAGTACAAAAGGTTTGATTTGTCAAGTATGACCCGAACCGCTCCGACACGACTCCCCTGATGCCACCCACTGCTCTAAACGGGGCATCAGTCTGTCATGGTTCACTGTGTCAAAAGCAGCAGTTAAATCTAAAAACACCATCACCAGTCAGTTGTTAAAATGATGTAATTAAAAAGAGAATTAAAAGACCCAATTCTGTGCTCTGCAGGGATTTTATACTGGATTGGAAAACTTCTAGAATATTCTGCTCCTCCAGAAAGGCGACTATACACCATTTTATCCAGAATGCTTGAAAGGAAACAAGGCTTAGAGACGGACCAAAAATGGGCCAAAACAGTGGGTCCAGGCTAGGTTTGTAAATCAGAGGTTGTACTAGTGAATTTTCCTTTTTTCTTCCTGTCCAAATGTCTCTATTTTGTGTGTACAAACATAAAGCGTCTTTGTTTTTCAGAAAATAAACTGCTTTTTATACACAGTTCATTTTCTGTTTTTTTCTGTCCAAAAGTCAGAACATGTGACACAACATCAAAAAATCCACAAACAGAGCATTATTACTGTTTACATGTAACACATCATATGATAAAAATGAACACTGACATTATTCTGTTCATTTGGATTTTATTTGACCATCATCATAAGTCACAGCAATGAATACTATACAAAACCTAATAAAAAAGCAAAAATCATCAAAATAAAATCATGTAATATGAACAAAAAAAATGTGTAAAATATTGCTAAAAAGCTGAAACTGACACAAAAATCATTTATACATAAAAGATTAAATCAATCAGTAAAACATAAAATCAATGAATAATCAAAATATTAATGAAAATCTGAAATAAAATAAAATGAATGAATAATATAGAAAATGTAATTAAAAGATTCAATTGGCAATGTAAAATCATGTAAAATTAACAAATAACATGTAAAAACATGGTATTGAAAGGAATGAATAATATTCACAATCAAATTAAAAAGATGAAATCACCAACATTAAGTCATGTAAAAGGAACAAACGATGCAAAAAGAATCAATTACATGTAAAATATCAACATAAAAGTTGAAATCAATCAGTGAAATGAAGAATCAATAAAATGTCAAAATGTTAAAGTATCAGTATGATAAAGTGAACAGATAGTAGAAGAACAGCACCATCTGCTGGTGGAAAAAACACATCACATGTACCGGTATATGTGGTCGTCAATGATAATCAATACTCATTCATTGTAATCAAAACATGGGCTTTGAGCCCAAACTACAGCTCATCTGATTGATTTTCACACAGACGTGCTGAGATAAAAGATTACTCTTGTCATGTTTTTGTGACAAACAGCATGGATCCATTTTTACGGCAGAAAAAAAACAAGAAAGTAATAAATTAAATTTTTTTTTAAACTGAGCAAAAATAATGAAATGAATGAAGACAATTAATAAAGTAAAAAAAGAAAAAAATGAAACAAATATTCACAAAAAGCAACAAAATGAACAAAATATATAAAAATCACTCAGAAAAAGCTGTTGACACAAAGCAAAAAAAAAGAATAAATAAAAATCTTTCAAAACGTCTGCTGGTCTCCATTTGTGTCAGGACTGAGCAGGTTTCAGTCCAACTCAGCATCCACACTACATCCAGGAACATTCATCTTCTATCATTTGTCCATTTTGATCCATTCATTCATGAGTTTTTGTCAAAGGAGAAACTAGACGTTGGTTGATTGTTCACAATCACAAGGCGTGGACCAAAAAAGCTCAGCCACCACATGGTACAATATCGAGGCAGTTCTTGTTCTGAGCAATAGCACCACCTGTCTCCAAATGTGACAGAACGGAGATACTCTGCTGCAGGGGTGTCAAACTCATGCCATGGCGGGTCGAGACCCTGCAGGTTTTCTCTCCGACTGATCACTGAAGCAGGTGATTTCACTGATTAGCTCCTCCCCTTGAAGGACTGCTGATCGGTGAATGACTGGTTGCAGAGAAAACCTGCAGGGTCTCGGCCCTCCATGGCATGAGCTTGATACCCCTGTACTAGTGATCAATAACCATCAGTTGGTTCCAACACTTTCCAGCGGTTGTGTTGACATGGCGCTTATGAGGACGAGCACACACACATGGGATTGTCAAACTAATATCCACCATTTAGATCAAGCTTGTGTGTCAACCTTCCTGACAGGAACTAACTCATTTTACAATTCACTACTGATCATGACGTTTAGCTCATGAAAATAGAGCAGCTCATCTTGTTTCGGTTCTGGAAACACACATTTATTGATTTACTGATTGATTTCTTTTCATTTGCATCATCTTTGCAGTGATTAAGGTGCATTTAGTCTCCGTTTATGCCTTTAAACTGTAATTGAAGACAGTGAGATGAATTTTCATGGTGTAAACGAGCTCTGCTTCACTTTAAATCTGCATCAACTCATTTAAGGCCAGTTTCAAACCAAAGCGTGCTTGGAACTGATCTCAGATGAAATGAGTATTTCTTGGTGCAGCCCAGTCTCTGAGAGCTTCACCCGGGGCCTGGATCACAAAGTAATCTCCAAGAAGCCAAGCAATGTTTTCAACTGCACGGCTTGACTAATCCACAACATTGACGATGAGGCTAACCGGTCCAGCAGCTCGCTTTGTCAAGCTCAGGCTTTGAGCCTGATGTTGTGAGCGTGTTCACAGAAAAATGTGGAGCTGGCACCAGGTGACCAATCACAGACGCAGAGGAGGTCTGGCTCACCTGCAGATGTCACATAAGAAGCAGCAAGTACAACTAAAACAGATATGAAAAAATAAAATCAAAAAAGACACTCTTGCTGCAGCAAACTACACGAAGGACTGATGTTTCTGCCTGTCAGAGAGATTTGATAAACTAAATAAACACTGAATAGAATGAAGCCTTTATGTAGTTCAGGCAGGTGAGGAAATCTGTGCCTGATATGGTTGTATTTTGGAAATGATTTGTCTGCGTAGCACACAGCTTTGCGTTTGCTGCTGCTGTAGAGAAAACAGAATAGCTGAGAAACAGTGATTCTCACTGGTGTTTTAAGCATCACTTGCATTTTCGTCTCGTAACATCTAAATGGCTTCCAATTTGTCAGAGGGTATAGTCATGTTGTCAGCTGACAACACACATCTCTGCTGAGTTTAGCTGATTTCCTTTTCCAGATCAGGAAGGGTTAGGGTTTCACACATTTGGAAGTATTTTTCATTCAGTTTTATTTTTATTTCATATTATTCGCCATGCCTCGCCAAATGTTCATCCTCTTGTGGTTTAATTTATCTGATTAGTGTTCTCAAAGAAAAGTCCAGTGTATCTCTATGGGAGCCAGGCTTCTTGGAACCAGATGGACGGTGCCCCAGTGGCCAACGGTGGTATTACAACTTAAAGTTACTTCCGCACCAGCTTCACTGAACAGCCTGGGTCATTGCTCACTGGTTTAAGTGCTTATGTGTAATTTCAGTGTGGGTCTATATTATGACAGTGATGCTTTGTGATGACTTAGCTTGTTAAATCATTTGTGTTTGGTCTGGAATAAGACAATAACCGATGAGGCTGTGCATTTTCAATGCAAAATTTTGCACGTTTGCTTTTTATTGATTTTTCCTCTGCTTTTAACTGTATCCAACCACACATCCTGGCTGAGCGATTCAGCGATTCAGATATTGCCCCTGGTCTTTTGGCTGGCTGACTGACTTTTTAACCAACAGACCCCAGAAAGTGAGAGTAAATGTTTTTTTTTTTTTAATTGGAAGTTTGTGGCCCAGTTTTACATCATTTAATTTCCTGGTGTAAACATTGTTTTCTGGGTATAAACTTATTACAAACCAACAAACCATGAAAATTGACGTCTGCCAAAAGCTTTCACCTGTCCCACAGCCAGGACATTGATGTGGTGGACCACTATAAATATCTGAAAATAATAATAGACAACAAATTCTCCTTCGACGCCAACACCGGCGCTGTGTGCGTAACGGCCCACCGGGCCAAGTATTTTTATCGCAAACTGAGGAATTTTAATGTTGATGCTGTTCATATGAAAATGTATTATTCCTGTTTTATTGAATCAGTTTTAACATCCATCCATCATCTTCTGCTTATCCTGGTCAGGGTCTCTTGGGGCAGCAGCCTAAGCAGAGAAGCCCAGATTTCCTCTCCCCGGTCACCACATACAGCTCCTCTGGGGGGACCCCCAGGTGTTCCCAGGCCAGCCGAGAGATGTGCTCCTCCAGCGTGTCCTGGGTCTGCCCCAGGACCTCCCCCAGTTGGAGCAAGTTTTTGGCAACCAGGGATTAGACCACCCAGGCCCCCCGCCTTCAGTTGCCACCCAAACCACACAGCACCGGACTCTTATGACCCTTCCTGCAGGTGGTGGGCCCACAGGAAGGCATAGTCATAAGGATCTTCTGAATCGCTCTTAGTCCGACCTGTCTCCTAGGACCAATTTGCCTTGGGAGACCCTGCCAGGGGCGAATTGCCCCTAGGATCACTCAGGCACATAAACTCCTCCAGCACAATAAGGAGGTTATTCAAGGAGGAATCAGTTTTAACATTCTCTTTTATTTGCTGGTTTGACAAACAGGAAAAGGCTGGAGCAAACTCCAAGATGGTGTACCCAAGGTCTGCCCCTTTTTTCATTTTCTTGATTATTTTGCTCATTTTTTGTTTGTTATCTCCATTTTTATACATTTTAATTATTTTTTTGATTATATTATTAATTTTTATTCATTTTATGGTCATATTTATTCATCATATGTTCATTTTAGTTCATTTTTTGTTCATTTTATGTTCACTTTGGTTCATTTCTTGTTTGTATATGTTCATTTTAAATTTGTTTTATGGTAATTTTTATTCATTCTTTGTTCATATTTATTCATCACATATTCATTTGATGTCAATTTATGTTCACTTTGGTTCATTTCATGTTCAGACATGTTCATATTGTATTTGTTTTATGGTCATTTTGTGTTCTTGTAACATTCTCCAGGGTACACTTAATTTTGGTTGTTTCCATCACTTGTGGTTTACTAATAAAAGCGTCACTCGAGCGTCCACATTCAAAGTTCCCCGGCTGTGTTTGAGGTCTTTCTGTTTGTTTGAGTGGGTGGGTTGTAGAGATGTGTGTCGACGACAGATGGAGCGCCATGGTGACGATTTCACCACATCATCACATGTCGTTGTCACAGTAACGGATGCAGTAGTGGAAGGCGTCACGTGACGAAAGTGAGAAAATACACCATCGGTCAAAACTATGGACACACCTTCTCCTTCAGTCTTCATTGAAATTAATTTTTGATATTGTCCATTAATACTGAAGGCTTGTCCAAACAAGCACATAAGGATCTATGTAGTATTTATAAAAGTGTTCAACAACCCGTCATTGTCTTCTTCATGTGCTTTTGACCATCAGTCAGAGTCAATGGTCCCATCAGTGCTACAACTACTGTACAAATTCATATGGTGGTAGAAACACTTAGCTAAGTAAAGAGAAGACAGTCCATCATTACTTTAAGAAATGGAGGTCAGTCAATGTGAGAACTTTTTTTTCTCTTGTTAATTTAGCTCATTTTCTTCTTTTTTGTTGCTTATTTTGCTTCTTTTCTTAGTCATTTCACTTTTTCTCTTGATTGTTTTGCACATTTTTCCCAGTCATTGTACATTTTGTTAATTTTTTGCTGATTTTCTTCATTTTTATTTTGCTAATTCTTAATTATTTTGGTTGTTTGCTCTTTTCTAAAATTATTTTGCTATTTTTTATTTATTTTTTGCATGTTTTGGTCATTTTTTATTCCATTGATTTTGGGGGGGTGGTCTTGATTATTTTGTTTGTTTTTTGGATGTTTTCTTCATTTTCTTCATTATTTTGTCAGTTCTTTGTATATTTTATTCATTTTTCTGGTCATTTCATTCAATTTCTTGGTGATTTGGGTTTTTTAAATTAATTTTGTTCCATATTTTGTTTCTATTGTTGCTTATTTTATTTAAATTGCTGCTTCTTTTTTAAATTTTTTGTCTATTTTCTTTATGTTTTTACTTACTTTGTTTCTATTGATGCTTATTTTGTTTCTATTGTTGCTAATTTTGTTTCTATTGCTGCTTGTTTTGTTTATGTTGCTGCTTTTTTAAATTTTGTCTTTTTTGTTTATGTTTTCCTTATTTTGTTTCTGTTGTTACTTATTTTGTTTCTATTGTTGCTTATGTTTATATTGCTGCTTTTTAAATGTTGTGTCTTATTTTGTTTATATTTTTGCTGATTTTGTTTCCATTCTTGCTTATTTTGTTTAACTGGCTGCTTTTTTAAATTGTGTGTCTTATTTTGTTTATGTTTTTGCTTATTTTGTTTCTATTGTTGCGTATTTTGTTTAAATTGCTGCAGCTTTTTAAATTTTGTGTCTTATTTTGTTTAAATTGCTGCTGCTTTTCAAAATTTTGTGTCTTATTTTGTTTATGTTTTTCTGATGTTGTTGTTATTGTTACTTATTTTGTTTGTATTGTTGCTTATTTTGTTTAAATTGCGGCTGCTTTTTAAATTTTGTGTCTTATTTTGTTTAAATTGCTGCTTATTTAATTTTGTGTCTTATTTTGTTTATGTTTTTGCTGATTTTGTTGTTATTGTTACTTATTTTGTTTCTATTGTTGCTTATTTTGTTTTAAATTGCTGCCGCTTTTTAAATTTGTGTCTCATTTTGTTTCTGTTGTTACTTATGTTCTTTCTATTGTTGCTTATTTTTTAAAATTGCTGCTGCTTCTTTAATTTTGTGTCTTATTTTGTTTATGTTTTTGCTTATTTTGTTTCTATTGTTACTTATTTTGTTTCGATTGTTGCTTATTTTGTTTAACTATCTTGCTGCTTTTTAAAATTTTGTGTCTTATTTTTTTGTTTATGTTTTTGCTTATTTTGTTTCTATTGTTACTTGTTTTGCTTCGATTGTTGCTTATTTTGTTTAAATTGCTGCTTTTTAAATTTTGTGTCTTATTTTGTTTCTATTGTTGCTTATTTTTTTCCTATTGTTGCTTGCATCCATCCATCCATCCGTGCGTCCGTCGTCGCCGTTCGTAAGGGGCTTTGTGCGTCTCTAATCCGCTCTGATGTCACGGTGCAGGGGGCGGGGCTGAGTCTCCGCTTTAATCCCACCAATTTGTCTGGACCGGAGGCACAGGCCGATCCGAGCCGAGCCCAGCCCAGCCGAGGAGATCCCCGCAGCGGTCACGGACAGAGATGCGGACCGCAGCAGCCGGAGCCGGGCCTCTCCTCCGCTGACATCCAGGTAAAACACACCGGAGCCGCGCGCCGTCGGTCGCTGTCTCGCTCGGTCGGTGCAGGGAAGCCGGGCTCGGTGCGGGGCAGCGCGGAGGATGGCGGCTCTGACACCTGCCGAGATTAAATCCACAGGAGGCTTTTCGACAGGTGACAGTCGTGGGTTTCAGAACACACCGGTGTGAACGCGCACCGGGCCGCTTAAACGCACCGTTAAACGTGGTGATGGATGTTCTGCAATAACACCGTGGTTTGTCGACAACTGCCCTGTTCAGAGGGGCACAGGCGGAGATGTAGGGGGGAATGGGCAGGTCCCCCCTCACCCCCCAGTGTTAGTATAATACCCATTCTAGTGGAAAACAGTTTAAATTTAGACCAGATCTAACTTTTTGTCTCTAAACTACATAATTAATGACAGTTTATTCAGTGTTGCCTTCCTGTTTGTCTATTTTCTAATTTTTTTTTTTGCTCATTATTGTTTATTTTTTTTATTGTGTTGTGTATTGAAGTTTATTTTTGATTGTCTTCATATTATTGTATGTATTTTCTTACTTATTTTGCTCATTTTAGGTCATTTTGCATCTTACGTTCTTTATTTTCTTGATACTTTTGCTCGTTTTTGTTCATGTTGTTGCATATTTTGATTATTTTCTCATCTATTTCGCTCACTGTCATTTTTGTTGCCATTTCGATTACTTGTGCATTTTCTTTTTTCTTTTGCCCATTTGTGTACATTTTGTTGATTCTCTTGTTAATTTACAGTTATATTTTGAATATTGAATCTATTTTGTTTCCTTTTTTTGTTGATTGTTTTTGCTTGTTTTTGTTCATTTTGTTAATTTTCTATTGTGTTGCTCACTATCTTGATTATTTTGCAAATCAAAGTCAATATTTGGATTATTTTTGTGCAGTCTGTTCCTTATTTTGCTCGTTTGTGTCAATTCAGTTTGTTCTGTGAATTTTCGTTAGTATTTAGGTTTTTTGTGCAATTTGTTGATTAGTTTGTTTATTTATGTTGGTATTTAGATTGTTTAATTTTTTTGCCTGTTTTGTTTATTTTTGTTCATTTTGCATCTTTTTCTTCTTTTAATTGTTTAGCTCATTTTGCTCATTTTCTCATCTATTCTTCTCACGGTCTTGATTATTTTGTTCATTTTGTTCCTTGTTATGCACATTTGTGATCATTTTGATTGTCAAATATATTATTACTGGTATATTTCAGCTTGTTGATTTTCTTGTTAATTTACATTGGAATTTAAATTACTTGGTGTTTTTTGTTGACAATTTTGCACATTTTAGTTTGTTTTGATGTTTATTGTCTTTATTTTCTTGATTATTTATGCATTATTTATTTATGCATTCTGTTCCTTATTTTGCTTATTTGTGTTAATTTTGTTGGTCATTTTTTAATTTACATTGATGTTTAGATGAATTTGTGCATTTTGTTTTTCATTTTCCTCTGTTGTGTTAATACTATTGCTTATTTTGCTAATTAAATTTAATTTTATTTATTTCATTTAATTTAATTTTATTTCTTTTTATTTCATTTTGTCCCATATATTTGTTAATGCTTTTGATAATTTTGTTGATTTGGGTTAAGTTTTTACATTATTTTGATCATTTGTTGGATTATTTTGTTTGTATTTATTTGATTTTATTGATATATTGCTCATTTTGATGTACTGTTTTGAACAACGTTTTTATAAATTGAATAAGAAGCATCAAATATACAGTATAAAAATGTTAGTATATGCAGATTCATTTTGCATAGAGTAGAATATGTTGTTGCTTATATAATTCTTTTCTTATTTATTTTGCTCATTTTATTGATTATTTGGTTCATTTTTAGTTCCAGTCATGAATTCATGGAGAAAAGGCACAAATTGCCACGTTACCATTGTACCAAGAAACACAAAAAATAAAAATAATGTTAAATTCCCAGCTGAAAATGTCACAACCAATTGTTCATGTCTGATAGCTAATTGATTCTGAGCTCAAATCCCACAGTAAGGGTTTAGTTGTGTCTTTTCAACAAAATAAAAGGATTGCCAGTCATTGGAGGAGGTTTAAGAAGCCGTCCTTCAAAATACAAGCCAGCAGGGCGCTTAATCCAGTCCCTGAGGAGCTCTCTGTGGAGTCTCCATGTAAACACAATGTGAGCGTATGCTTCCGCTTCGTTGGGACTGTCGGTGTGTGAGAGGATGAATCACCCGGCAGATGATGCTGCGAGGATGAGCAGCTTCTAGTCGTCCTTTTTAAACCAGGACGTCAAGGATTTTCATTAATTGTGCTGATTAATGACGCAGCGATAAGAAGCAGGAACCGTTTCAGCAGCTGAAATGTTTGTTTCATTATTGAATTGAACTGATGGAAAATTGTTGATTCATTTGACCAGATCATAGGTAAGAAAGTCCAAATCAGTGTCTTCAGTCTTCTCAGTCCTCTGTGTTTAACAATCCAATGGCTACTACATTCTTTTCCTAAATCATCCTTATCCTTAAAGTAAATAAGGTCATTTCTTCTTGAACTTGTGATGCATGTTAGAAAACTCTGAAAATGTGTGGAGAGATTTTGAACAATGTAGACCATTCACCTGTTTTTTTTTTTTTTGGATGGATAAGAACTGGCGGCTCGGTGACACACGGGAGCAGCTACATTACTCGAGTTCAAGGGTTTTCAATCGGTGGTCCCTGGCCCCCTGGTGGCCCGTGAAGGCATCGCAAGTGATCCCTAGTCTTGTACTGAAGTTACAACAGCCGTGCATCAATTCAGGGGCTGCATTTGAAGGTCGTTGGCGTCATGGCCGAGCGCGAAGGCTGTCCCATTTCAACAGCTCCTTAAATGCGGATAACGAAGGATACAACTGATGGATCCTTCACGGTCCACTGTATCCCATGATGTGCTGCATGCAAGACTGATGGGAGTATTGCCGAATCAGGAAGCTATGAGGAATACACAATTAAACAACATAGAGCGTTTCCAATTTATGAATTGTATTAAAAAGCAAAATAACCATAAATGTGAGCGAAAAATTCTCCATCTCTAAGCAGCTGCTGGTTAGCGACAGGTGCCTACGTCATTATGCAAGGGTAACAACAGCTGCGCTGATTTACGCAAATTGGCCAGCCTCCGTGGGGTAGACGTCCCATTTCACGACTGCTAGGTGTAGCCGTCACAGACCACGGAGACTGTTGCCCTCGAAGTGAGACACCAGCACCAGCATGGATGGTGTCTGGCTGCATTTCCAGAGCTTGCAGTAAAGTGTTCTTTACCTTTTGTAACCTTTTGTAACTACATATCTTTGTGAGAGTGGAGCCAGAGAATGATATGAAAGACACACCCAGAAATCACACTAACATGTACTGTATGAAAAAAAAAACTAATGTCAACATCTGTCCTCGTACTGAACAGCTGTGGTCCCCAGGTTACTTCTTAGCCAGAATGGTGATTCCCAGATCAAAATCAGTTTGTACTAAAAACTAGTGATCAACCAATAAGGGTTTTTCAGGACCGATACCGATTATTAGTAGTTAAGGAGGCCGATAACCGATATTTGGAGCCAATATTCATTTGCAGTAAAAGTGTAAAAATTGGTGTAATAATGTTGAATAATACAAACACTTAACTTCGTTTAAATGCCTAAAGCATCTTTATTTAACCAAACAAATAGAAAATTAACAGCTCCAGAAGTGCATGGATCCTAGACTCAGGAGTTATTGTAGTAGTCGTGAGCTGTAGTTTTTCATGTGACTTTCACTAAAACACACACTATTCTCCACATTACATACATTCTCCATATGAATTGCTAATATATAGTCTGCTGAGCGTTTAGACCCAGACCAGACAACTAATGTTATGGTATAAACTAATCAGCCTCCACCTTGGCGTGTTTCCCTACAAGAAAACTATTGAATTGAGTTTTTTACGTGCTCTCTCAATCACACACATGCTTTTACTACCATGAACTGTTTGACAATATTATATATTCACTGACATGTTGGGAGTTTGTACGAACTAGCAGAGCTGCCGCTAATGTTTACTTCACTCTTATGTTATTCTGCTGTACACTGTAACATTAGTAGTAGTTGTGAGACATAGAGGACTGGGATGTGTATTACAATTTTGGGGGAGTTTTCTGCGTTTACCTTCGACACACGTGTTTGCTCTCCGGAGCTTCTCGCCACAAGAAAACTTTACCTCTTCACCGTGTGTGTGTGTTACACACACTGTGGCTTGCTTAACCAATCAGATGGCGCCGTGGGTGGACAAAGCTGGAGACAGAAGTGGCAGGAGAGAGAGAGAGAGAGAGAGAGAGAGAGAGAGGGGCGGCAGCATCTGAGCCGAAATAACCCAGTTTTTAATTGATTTCTTGATATTGGCCCATCGGATTAAAAAAGCACCGATACCAATATACGTCAAAATTCCAAGTATCAGCGCCAATAATTGGTCAACCTCTACTAAAAACTGCTTATTTGCATAAAATGATTAAAGAACCTCACAGCGTATGATGGGATCACTGAGAGGCTGCAGCACTGAGAGTCAAACTATGTAAAGTCACTCTGACTGTTCAGTCTGTGATTCTACATTTGTCTCAGTTCATCTCCTGTTTCTGTTGTCAATATGTAGTGATGCGATCTGATCTGATCTGATTGATTAAGGAAACACTTTTAGCGGCATTTGCTCTGGAAAAGCTTCTAGCATAGCCACATTAATGCTGCATTCTGATGCAGTACGTCATCATACTGCCATCGTTTCTGACGGTACTCACCCTTCATCCAGGAAGGACCAGCTGTTACCTGTAGATATGCCCACATGCAAGTCACACAGATTTAATAAATAGCTCCAGAAGTGCACGGAGGGACCATGGCAACATGTCAATCAAACCCCACCGCGGCACTGATTTGTTGGATTATTTGCGATAATGTCTTAATAACAGAGCAAAAAGTTAAAGGTTATTAGAGGGTCCAAATAAAATGTTTGAGACCATAATTACTCATGACAAAAAATTATTCGCTTAGTATTTTCAGATAGAAGTCTAATGCATCTCTATGAAAAATGAGATGCTGGATGAATGGTTCCCCAGTGGCCAAGCGGTGGAATTACATGTTAAAGTTAATTTTGTGTCAGCCTTAGTGGTCATTGCCCACTGTAAAACAACAGTACTTTTACCTGAGTACCATGTCGGTTACTGCGCACACCTTGAAAGATGATGATGTATGGCTTCAGTTTTGTCATAAAGCACCGTCTTGAAGCTGGTTTGAGTGGTGGAAATTCTCTAGATGTAGCCCACGTAGAATGATTTCTTCTTCGATGACTAATATTTGTCCTTCAGAGCAGCGTCACCTCAGCAAACACACCCTCCATGACCCAGGAGAAAAGAAGATAACTCGTTCTTTGCATGAATATGAAACCTGGTTTTATAAACCTGACGTTTTTCCTCATTCAAATGTAGATTCATGAATACAAGACCAACCCTTTTCTGTTGTGGAACAGTGTGATCATTTCAAGACCGACGACCCACATTCATTCCAAAGTGTGTAGTTTCCCGTTATGCATGTCAACTGTAAATTGTAAAATCCACCTCAAACAAGCCTCTTTGTAAATCAGTTTTGCTCTTTATGATGCTACAGAACTGAGGATATGACATTTTCAACCTTCTGCTAATGACAGTCTTTAAAATAATGTCACTTATTTAGTGGTTGAGAGAATAGAGAAAATTTACTTGAAAGTTTTGCTTGTTTTTTTTTTTTTACATTAGAAGCATCTTAGTGGCTAGTTTTTGCACCTAATTTTCTCTTTTTGTTCTTTTCTTTGCCATCCCTTTTAAGTTTGCTTTTCATTTAGCTTGTATTTCTTCTGATTTTGGTACTTTTTCTTCATTTTCTGTTCATTTTCCTGTTGATTTTGTTCACTTTGATTTATTTTTCTTACAATTTTAACATTTTGCTTCTTATATTGCCTCTTTTTCCTGATTATTTTATCTTGATTTTCTGTAATTCCTATAAATTTATTGTCACTTTGTTACTGTCACGGTTAAAACACCACGCTTCAAAAATGCGCATTAAATAGTATCACACTCTGGGTGTATATTCTGATGTAAACTCTGAGTGTGGGTTGAATGACAGTCAGTGAAAACGTAGAAAGCTGTAATTTTCTCTGTCGTACGTTCCATTGGTTTGGACTCGTACTGCAGTGACAGGTGGAGACAGAGGTGTTCAGGAGACAGAGGAGGGGGGGCGGGTTGTG
>JAQQAE010009352.1:0-14658 GCA_029823295.1 Pseudamia nigra
CACACTTTCAGAGAACAAACTTTTATTTACAGAACCATTCAAGGTCACAAACAGCAGGTTCACCTGGTTGTGAGTGTGAAAAGTTGCCTTTAACAGTCAGTCACAATCTGTCCAGTTGATGATGACATGATCCACCGCACACCACATCTCTGTCCAATGCAGACGGTCCTGTGAAAAAAAAAAACAACATAAAAAGATTGCTAGAAAGAAGCAGATTGCTAAAAAGAAGTTGCTAAAAAGGTATTAGAGTTTTCCAATCCATGCAGGTAGGATTAGAGGAGCATAAAGAAATGTGGATGCATGATCTCACCAGGACCAGTAACTGTGCATCCTAAGCTACTACAGGAAGCAGTGGACTCTAAAAAGCGACACCTTCCTCTCATTGTTACAAGTGGCTGATTCTAAAGTAACAAAATCACAGGTGATTATATTTCACTGAAAATATAATTCTTAATATTACATTCCTTCCTTTCCCGTTTAATGTTACAGCATCACAGAGCAAACATACTTGACATCAGCATATCTTGTTTAATTGGCAGCTATGCAGACAAGGAACAGAATAGACATCGCTATATTTTCATCAGTTTTTAGTCAGCAGGTCACACATGAGGGCACATGTTACCAGTGTGGCATGCTGCTGCATCCACTCAGCTTCTCTACTCCCACTGTTGTCTCTTGGCCCCTGACGAGGTCTGTGCCAGGTTCACGAACCATCCCTCCATGTACCCTCGCAGCTGTGCTAACTATGTCGCCCGAGGTTGCCCCAGTGGCTTCATCCTGCACACAGTCAGGATACAGTTAGCGGGATCTGCCAGTAGGTGATGGGCTAAGTACTGTTAAAAGTGGACGAGGTGGAAGATCCTTTGCATCCCTGCCCTCCTCACCACCATCTCATTCTGCACAAGTTATGACCAGCGGTAGCCAAAATGTGGCAAAGTGATCAAAAAGGAGTTCAATCATCATCTCTGCCCCACAGTCAGCGTCCAGCTTCACAGGAATGTAGCAAGGCAGGAGGGACCAAGGAGTGAAAAACTCAGATCTTTATGCCAGTTCCTTAATATTGAGAGCACCACACTGTACTTTCTGGTAAATACGTTGCTCCCTGTGCAATACTGACTCAACAATTTACCCACAGCCCCAACAACTCAGCCTCCTCACTCAGTGTCCACAGCTCCACAAAGATCATGACACTGATGGCAAACTTAAGGTCAGTGATCTTTTCTTCCCAGTTTTCTTCACTAGAGAATATGAATCATTGTGTGTTTGTTGCCTTAGAATAAGCCACTTATATCTACAGAGCGAGGGGTCCACTTCAAAGGTGTTCGTCATGTTTTCACAGTAAGTTAGAACCAAGCACAGATGCTGAGACCTTCATGTTCCTGCAGCCACTGTAGGCTCCTAAGGATAGGGTAAAGCCGGCTGCACATAGAGAAACGCGACTCAACTCAACTCAACTCAACTCAACTCAACTCAACTCAACTCAACTCAACTCAACTGGAAATTGGCTTGATGTGTGGCGGTTTCCGACCTAGATTTTTCAGTCTTGACGACGTCCTGACAGAAATCGTGCCGATTCAACATGTTGAATCGCCAGGACTCAGTCTCGGCAATGTGTGACGGTCACGACTCCGACTTTATGACTTTTATCATTGGTGGACATGTATGTCACAAGGCAATCAATGTTTACTGTCGATAGATGGCGCCAGTTCCCAGGGGTGAGTTGTGTTGGCAGTCTGCGACTGTGTGCGAAGTGTGTACCAGACGACCAGAAACATAGAGTGGAGTTGAGATGAGTCACGTTTCTCTATGTGCGGCCAACTTTAGATGTGATTTTTGCAATCAGCAACATCACAGCCAGATACCACTAAGTCCTACTCAGTAAAGTTTAACTGAAAACTGCAACACAGCCAAATCACTTGGGGACGTTCTCAGACTTGATTAGTTGCACACTGCAGCGTTACTTCTAGGAACAGGATGCACTGAAGGAGGAAAGGATGTGAAGTGGCCAATTGACACATTAACCTGTACAAGGAGGCTTTCAAATTTGTCTTGTTTTCTTCTGTGCCTGTTACTCTGTCTTGTGATGAAAGAGTGTGTTAAAACAAACTGTTCCTTCCTCAGTCCCACTATAAGGATGCTTTGCAGGATGGCCTCCAGGATTCACACCTGGAACTGGACTCACCTGAGTCTGACGGCACAAACTCTATCACAGAGTCCCGCGACAGATCCTGCGACTCCCGCTGCTCCAAGAGCGCCATGTGCTCTGTGTCCTGAAGTCCTGCAGATGCCAGCTGATGATGTAGCGCTTTTTGTACGACTTACTAAAAGCACAGACTGTTAGGCCACATAGGAAGGCTGTTTTTGCTGTTGTTTTGATGCTGATGCTAGAGGAGCATGGCACTTCCTTTAGTGATATCCATGAAAATCTCTATCACTACATTTGTACTTAGACTAGTCTGTAATGGTTGAAGTCTCTGGTAGCCTTGTGTGGTGTTAAATTGAACAACAAAAATCACCAGTGTCCATTGAGGTCCGACAGTCTCGAAAACAGACATTGGTGGTGAATTTACACTTTTATTAACAGCTCCCTCAGAGGTCTTCTAGCTCTGCATGAACAAAATGCTTTTTAAATTAATGCCTCACATCAATCACCTCAAAGCACAGTGAAACATCATCTATGTGCCAGTTGTGTATTATTTTTAGTGCCAAAGTGTTCAGTGCCGCTTAGTTCAGCTGGACACGAGCTCAGTAATTTCCTGCACTATTTATTCTGCTGCACCTTGTAGATTTGACATCTTACTTCTCCCTGCATGGGGAAATCACTCCACATATTTCCTCTTTCACGCTGCCTCGTTTCTCATCATCAGTGTTCCATCTTAGTGTCGTCAAATACCCAGCCACGGCACAATGTAAACGCTTGTCAGCTCAGTGAAAATAAAGTGAGAAGACTGCTGAGAAAATCTGTTTGTTAATGTAATCCTTGTCAGTCAAAAGGATTGGCGTTCACACACATTTACATTTAAATGCCTTTTGTGCATCTTAATGAAGACGCTTCCTACAGATTTGACTGTCTTCACTGTGGGTTTCTCATGCAGAGATGAGTCAAACAGCCTCCTTTGAAATATATAGTAACGGCTTCATTTTATGGCATGGTGAGTTTCCAAATATATTTTAGGGAATTGTCTGCTATTCACAAATGCTCCTGCTACTGCAAAAAAAAAAAAAAAAAAAAATCAGAGCTCTTTAAGTGGTTCTTCAGTGCAACCCATTTTACTCAAATACTGAACTAAAGTACAAATTCAAGGTATTTCTGTTTGATGTTATGTTATACTTCTGCTTCACCACATCTCAGTCTGACAGCTTTTAAGATGAAGATCAGACTCAGTGACAAATGATGTATTTAACATATGGTGGTAAAGATTAAACCAGTGTTTTCCAACCACTCTGTATTAAAAAAAAAAAATCTTCATGAGTTGTTAATGCCTCCACCAAAATTGCTTTTCTCTACACTTCTCACATGGTTTCATTTTAATGAATATTTATTTAACTATCAGAAAAAAAAATTGAGAAAAGACCAAAAACTGAAAGCAGAAATGGGGTTTATCTTCTTTTGTCTGCCATTAGTCACGTGTATGGGGTCCTTGTTCATAAAACTTGGTCTAAAGTAGTTGAAAATAGCAGTCACATCCACAAGCTCCAACAGTAACATAATGGTTCACTATTAATAATCTAATAATGTCACATCAGTGGTTCTTAGTCTTTCTCTGATTGACAAATGCCTAAATGGCATTCAGGCAGAATTTTTCAATTTATACCGTAAATGTCTGTGAAGATTCTCAGTCATCCAGGTCATGGTATCCAAGGCGTGTGGTTTTCCTTCTGTCGACAGGACTGGAAATTTGGTTTGAAGACGTTTCACTCCCTATTCAGGAAGCTTCCTAGATACGTAACTACATGCCTTTTATACTGTAAATGAATCCAAAATTTGTCGCATTTGTATGTACACCCAAGAGATGTAATAATACACAGCCAATCTGTGATGAGCATTTCTGAATTATTAAAACTAGTTGTACAAATACATGAATGATTGTCTTTATGATAATTCCAAACATGTGGGATTTGGTGACACCTGACTGATTATTGTGAGTAGTCCAGTGTCAGAACTCCCAATGCCTTTGTGCATCCAATCCCTAATGACTACTTGTCTGTCAAACACACCTAACCCCATAAAAATACACTACAGCTTTGGAGAAAATGACACCTCTAAGAATGACATGATTGGGGCAACCAGACCGGGATTGTGCCATTGGAATGCTGGCGATAGGGCGGACCACAAGACAAGTTGCCAGAGCAGTAAATTTCCATCACGCCACAATAGTGTGCTTGCACCAGTTTTATTTGGGTAGGGAATAACAGCAGACCAACCACAATTTGGTCGACCACGTGTAACAACCAGAAACCAGGAGCCATCCATTCACCTCTTACACCTCAGAAACAGGTTCTGACCCACCGCTGGTACAGACCAGGACATGCAAAGACGTAAGCTGCATACATTGCTGAAGTACCGTAACCCTCAGTTACGTTACCTCAACAATGTATGGTGCTTATGTCAGTTGATATTTTTCGTCCTTACTACAAAGTATTCAAAGAGCGCAGACCTCCTTCAAGCAGCTCGTTAACAATAACGGGTCTACATTTATTTTATCTACATTATTGGATTCCTTGACCATTAAAACATACCCATAGCATTTGGAATCACATTCATATCATTATTACCTCTGCCAAGGAGTGGTTATGTTTTTGCCGGTGTTTGTTTGTTTGTTAGTTAGTTAGTAAGATTACTCAAAAAGTAATGAACGCTTTTTGATGAAATTTTCAGAAAACAATAAGGAAAAGATAATTGAATTTCAATAATGATGCAAATCACCATCTCAGCACACAGTGTTTTTTCGGGCTGACCAATCAAACTCTAGAAGGGGGGCATAGGAAGATAACAATGTACTGTAAACTTGCACCATGATAGAGGGAAACTGACTGACAACTGGGTTTATGATCTAACACTGAAGGATTTCTGTGATTTTATGAAGGAAGTGAACATCCAGAACATCCATTACGGTTTGAAGCGTTACCTTGTGAAAGGGACATTTTTCCACGTTGCTGTGATGCAGCTACAGATGCACCTCTGACTCATTCATGTTTTTAGACTGTGATTGCATGAGTATCCCTGTAAACAGGGAACAGTGACCTGCACTGTGTGTCAAGATGCCATTGCACTCAAGGCTGTTCTCTGTACTGTACCCCAACCCCCCCCCGCACTCACTTCACTTACGCACACACTGACATGTCTGAAATCATCAGATCAAATCCATGAATCAACTTCATCTTGATACATTGACCACAGATTTCAATTTTAATCTACCATATTATCACCTGAAAAAAATCTTATTTTTATTTTGTGAGCTAATATAATAGTATTACAAAATGTGGAGCTTTGCGTGTGCTAAAAATGCTCCTTGTGGACACTGGCCCTAATAATGTCATATAGGGAAACTGAGCTGCCATAGCAGAGGTCTGCACTCTCCCAATACTTTCTAGTTAGTTCGATAGGTATTCATAAAAGGCATATTTCCATTATGGTGATCTGGATCACCACAAAAAATATAACCATCTGCTCCTTGTCCCATTTCACACATGTCCTGAAAATGTCACCAAAATTGGTAGATAACTTTTTCAGTAATCTTGCTAACTAACAGCAGACAAACGCCGGCAAAAACATAACCTCCATGGTGTGGGTAATAAATAAAACAAGTAAATTTGCACTTAACAAAGTTGCAGACCCTTGGCTGTAATGTGCCAATTTGGTGGCCTTCACTGTGATAATCAAGTTGCTTTTATGACCCTGTGACCTTGTCTCCAAAAACATAGCCACAGATGCTAGTCCCAGGGTCAACCTTGTTTTTAAGCTACAGCAAGGACGGGCCAACAGCACTGACCACCCTGCCCGTACCTTAACTCTGTTTGATGTGGGAGTTAAAATACATTAACACAAAATGACCAAATCACTGAAGAAAATGAACAAAACTGGATTAACATGAAAATGTTTTAAAGCTGTTTGAACCAGACAATCATAGATAATCCATCAGAGGGAACAAACAAGCACTTTTACTTCAGTACTTGTTGTGTGTAAACAACAGACAAATACTTCTTCCACCAACTGACACAGATTGACATAAGCCACTTCACCACAAGTAATATAACCATGACCAAAATACACTGAGACACTGAACAGTCAGACCATGTTGCCCACTGACTGTCCCTCAGAGGAGCTGCGTCTGTAGGTTGCATCCTCACGATCCAGGCTGTATCCACTGTTCCTTTGTGACTCCTTAGGTGATGAGCTGATGGAACAGCGGAAACAGAAGGCATAGAAGAAGGCCAGCAGCAGTAGAAAGCACACTGCACAAAAAATGACTACTATCAAAATGATGTGCACTTGAATGTGCATTTCCTCCCACGGCAGCAGTGTGGTTGATTCAGAGCTTGAAGTTGCCATGCTGGCATTGAAAACAGACTGTGGAGTCACTGTGGGTAAATGTGGCATCATGGAGTCCAGGTGGGCGACTTCCGGCATGGTGGCAGGATGTGTGCCCAGGAGGATTTTGCAGCAATCTCAAAGAGGGAGCCAAGTACCGTAAGATCAAATGGATCTTGATGATGTCACCTGTAAAAAACAAGTGAGGATAATAAAACAAAACATTTTTTACATAGTACTGTGCAGTGTCGATCCTTTGTTTATCAGCCTCTTATATGTTAAAGGCAGGAGCTTGTGTCTGTTTTTCTTACCTGAATGCGTTGTGACGGTGGGTGCAAGTCAGTCTGTCTGTCTGCGCAGAACTCAGGCTTTCTTTTGATGACAGTACAAGAGAAAATGAAAAGCTGGAGTACAGCAGAGGGAGGGCTGGACTGAAGATGAGAGGTGGCTGGTGGACCAGGAATAACAGGGAGGGTTGCCATGGAAACACTTGCCGAAGGTCCTCAAGTATCAAGTGACATTACTTTAAAATTAAGAATTTGCTTAAATGGAGATGAAAGCAGAAGGTGGTAACATTACTTAAATGTACAAATCTGAGGCTATATACACATCCAGACGTGGCTAGTACTCAAGTACATTTACTCCTTTACATGTACTTGACTGTTTTTTTTTTCTTCAAATAAATAAATGAGAGTAGTTTTTTACATAATATTTTTTACTTTTAGTGGGATTGCTGACTTAAGCTTTAAACTTTAGTTTAAAGATTAAAAGTTGTTTAATCATGAGTTGAAGTAGTTTAAAGTTGAAAAAGTTGCTAAAGTTTCAGAATGACCTTAGGTATTGTAAAGTTGGAAATCTAAAACAGCAACTTCAAACAGCGATCCCACGCAATCTGTTCAGAGATCGCAAATATTCCAGTTACATTTGTAATACAAAAAGTAACTGTTCAGTCACATTTGGCCACATTTCGATGAGTAGAAGTAAACAAGCTTGAAATGTGCAACAGAAATCAATTAAGTTTAAAATGTTAAGAACACAATGAGGTTAATTAACAAAATGATTGAACTCAGCAACAAAATGTGATGACAAAAATAAACAAAATATGTAAAACAACAACAAAACTGAACAAATTCACAAAATGAGCAGAAAATGAAAAAAAATTATCAAGACGATTTACAAATACTGAACAAAACACTCAAGTACATTATATATGTACAATCAACAAAATAAGCAAAAATTTAAAAAACAAGTAAAAGTAAAAATCACAAAAACAATGCCACAATCAAAAAGTTGAACAAAAAAATCAACAAAATGAGCAAAAATGATCAAAATACCATGAAAGCTAACAAAAACAAACACAATAAGCACAAAAAACTGAACAAAAATCAACATAAGAAATAAAATGAGTAAAAGTGGAGAAATTAAATAGCAGCAGTGGTTAAAAATAACAATAATAATGTAACAAATGAACAAAATAAGCAACAAATTGAGGAATAAGTGCATCTGCCCAATCTGCTTTGAAACACTGATGAAAACCAGCAAAACACACTACGTTGCAAAAAGCAGAGCTACCTCAATTGAGGTTCATGCGCCTCTCAAACACTGCCACCTGTTGGTTCAAGTTGCAGCACTGAACGCCACGTTAAAAAAATGCAAACTCATCTCGCCACCAGTCTGGCTGCTGCGTCGCCTGGAGTCCTTCAAACAGCATTGATGACCCTTTAATACCATTTGTAATTGGTCCCTTGCCTCCTGCTGCGTCCCCACAACAGGAGGGGAGTTGTGAAAAATGTTTAAGATGTGCTCCACTTTTGAGTTTCCATGGAGATGACTCAGTTCCTCTTATTCTTATGCAGATATTCAATCATTTTGTTAACACTTAAGCCACAAAGCGTCTTTCTTTCCTTATCACGAGACAAAAGAAAACATTAATTAGCATAATTTCATGTTGAGGAGGATGCAGAACAAAGCCTGCCTGCTGATTTGTTTTTAGAGAGCTTTCAGATGGTTAATTACAGCATCAGACGATACAAAGAAGACCCATTAAAACCAACTGCAGCTGAGAAGGGCCAAAATGGATAAAAGTAGGTGGAGAGCCAAGGTCATTTAACGAACAGAAATATGTGATGTAACACAACAGGACAGTATGGTGTGGTCCGAGGCTGGAGCCTTGTGACTACTGCTGTTTACGGGTAAGCAGTGATGAGGTCTTCTGAAAGCACTGATTGCAGTTGAGACATTTCGCGGTGTTTGAGCAGACGATGAAGAGGCAGTTTGCTTCAGTGTTACCTGTATAAAGTAGTCTGTTTGTATTTCTGCTGGGACACCACATGGTGTTCACATCTGGATATTATGCATGTCATATGGCCAAGTACCTCTCTGCAACTGTGTAACGACAACCTCCAACAGAACGCCGCATTATTGTGAGCCAGGCTGCAGACTACGTTATGCCACCAACACGGCTGTGATTGGCTGGTTGTAGCTCAATTTTAACACATGATTAACTATTTGAAATGAGTAAGATCTCATGCAAGTTTTTAAAGCAGGTTTTAAGGGGTCCAGTGCTTAATGAGTGTATCAGACCGCCTGTCCTATGTGTCTCAAACACCATCCAGCATCATGATGTACTTTGGCACAGACTCTCCTTTTCAGTGACTTCTTAATGTTTTACTATTCTGTACAGGAGTGAGGAATTTCAAACTGAATTCACATTTTTATATGAAATGCGCTGAATGTTGGTGTCTCACAGTCATCTCTCAGCCGTCTTCAGCTTGGGCAAAATGCTGTGGTAGTTGTATCTTTTGACCAACACAACTACACACAAGTACACTACCCCATCCCTTTCTCTGTCCATTGGCTTCCAGTCCATTTTAGAATTAATGTTAAACTCTTAACGTTTGTTGTTAAAGCTCTCAATATTCTCATCCCATCTTATTGGTTTGAGATTTTAACCATCCATGAGCATGGCAGGGCTTTGAGGTCATCTGCCGGAGGTGCCCAGATCAAGATGTAAACACTGGGTGACTGAGCCTTTTCAGGCTCTGGAATCAGCTCCCGCTTGACTTACGTATTATCTCTGACCTGCACTTCTTTCAATCTAGACTAATAACACATCTGTTCAGGATGGCTTTTAATACCCAGCAGTGTGATGAGATATTTTATACTTTTATTTTTTTAAGTTCTTTTTAATTTAATTTTATTCTTTACTTATATATGCTTCTGTCTTTGTTCATATTATTGTTTTATGCTGTGTGTTTTTATTGTTGTATGACATTTTGTAAACCACTTTGGTTGCTCACAAGTTGTTTAAAGGGCTACATAAATAAAATAAACTCAGAAATCACATTCAAATAACTAAAACTAATGTTTCTACTCAGGAATGCAAATGAATAAGTGTAATCTGACATCTTGATCAAATATAATAATGTACCTTGCTATTTGTCACCTATTTTTGTAACAGTAAATTTGAAAATTCATGTATCACAACAATGATTGTATTTTCGCATTAAATATAGTTTTGATTAAAAAGTTGGTGGATTAACCATTACAAAAACATAACAAATGATTTTGTCTTTACAAATAATGTTGATTTGGGGTAGCTGTGGCATTCAGTTCAATTCAATTTTATTTGTATAGTGCCAATCATAATCAAAGATTATCGCTACTTCACAATTCAAGGCTGAGACCTAAAAACTATACAGAGAGTAAACCTAACAGAACCACTGAGAGCAAGCCAAGGGCGACAGGAAGGAGGAAAAACTTCCTTTAACAGAAGAGAAAAACCTCCAGCAGAACCAACGGCTCAGGGTAGGCGGCCATCTGCCTCGACCGGTTGAGGTTAGTGGACAGAGGAGAGGCAAAAGAAAAGAGCAGAGCTAGAACACAGACACTGGACCACATCCACAACACATTTGTTAACCACTGAAGGCATTTTTCTCAGCGCTGCTTCCAAAAGTCATGTGATTTATAAAAAACAAGCAGCTAATTCCTTTGCTATCCTGCATGAAACATGTCATTTGCTGAAGAAAAGGGTTGTTTATCTGCTAAAGTTAGTCATATTTGTGACTAAAAATCACGACGTTGCATGTATACATACTGTTAGTTTTTATTTTAAAAAATGCAACAGAGACCACATTCACAAAAAAAAAAAAAAATGCAGTTTGTTAATGTATTGGATGAATTATGAACTAAAGGAAACTGATAAATAGTGGCTCACCTTTGTGGATGTGTAAAAAAAATTGTTGCAGGAATGGACATGTATGAATTAAAGGAATTAATAAATGAATCAAATTCATGTCCAAACGTCATATCTCTGAAACAGCTTGACAGAATTTCACAACATTTGGCAGAAACATTCACCTTGCCCAAGGAGTTCTCTAAATATTTCTGTCTGTGTTCTGTGTCAGCATCATGTCATTTGGCAGCAGGTTGTGGTGGATTGGAGAAGTGTTGATATTAAATCTCACCAACCAAAGATACTTCAGTTGCAAAACTCAAAAAAACAAGTAAGGAGTTGTATTGCAATTAATATTCCCTCGAATCAACCAGTAAATGATTTGACAGTACTCCTGGACTCCTTTTACTCTTACTCTTCATAGAAGTAACAGGGATAAAATGCATAAAATGTACAGTAGCTGCGCAGCATCTGCCTTATCAGCATACAGACACTGAGTACATTCTAATAATTTACAAAAAACAATTACTAAAAAAAACATCTAAGAAATTATTTAGAGAACGGGACTGAATTTTGACAGTGAGACATAGTAATAAATAAATAAATAAATAAATAAATCAAGTACTGTATTCCAAAAAGAAAATGAGAGCTGACTTTGAGTCTCTCCACAGGTTTCAGTGGGGAATGTTCCATTTTTTACAGGGTAGAATGTGTTAATGTAACAGCAATAGGAGAAAATGGTGGATATCAAGCATTCAGAAAGATGCAGGAATAAGGGCTGCAATGGCAAGACATACAACCCCAACTCCATGGATGTTGGGATGTAAAAAAAGTATAAATAAAATAGAATGCAATAATTTGCAAATTTTATAAGATTGTATTTTCTTCCCAATGGAACATAAGCAAACATGTCAGATGTTGAGACTGAGACATTTTAACATTTCATGGAAAATATTATTTCATTTTGAATTTGACAAATCAAAATCAGCTGGAGGAGCATTTGACAACTAATTAAGTTAACTGGCAACAGGCCAGTAATAATTTAGAGGCAGACCCTCTCAGATGTAAAGATGGGCAGAGGTTCACCAATCTGTGACAAACTGTGTCTAAAAATTGTGAGACAATTTCGGAAAATGTTCCTCAACATAAAATTGCAAAAACTTTGAAAATCCCACCATCTACAGTGTATAATATCATCAAAAAATTCAAAGAATCAGGAGGAAGGTCGAAGGTCAAAGCTGGATGCTCGGGTCCTTCTGGTCCTCAGGTGGCACTGCATTAATAATGGATGTGATTCTCTACTGGAAATCACTGTATGGGCTCAGGAAAACCTCCACAAATCACTGTCTGTGAACACAGTTCACTGTGTAATCCACAATAATAATACATTTTATTCAAAGGCACATTTCAGAGCACACAAGGACACTGTACACGTGAACACATAAGCAAATAGCAAAATACAATACAATGAATCAGTGAGATAAAATAAGCAGATCTAAAAAGGTAGGCTTTAAGTTTGGCTTTAAAAACAGGGATGGAATCAGTGTTGTGCATATCGGGTGGCAGCGAGGTCCATGGTGGAGACAATGGGTTCAGAGCAGAAGAAGATGTGAGGGCACGGGAGGGAGTGGCGATATGAATGAGGCCTGACAGACATGGAGGGGCGAGGTTTTGGATGGCCTTGAATGTGAAAAGAAAGATTTTGAACCGAATCTGATACTTGACCAGGAGCGAGTGGAGCCGTTGTAGGACAGGAGTGATGCGGTGAATGGAGGGTGATTTGTGCGGCAGAATTCTGAACCAGCTGAAGTCGGTGGAGAGATTTGTTGGGGTGACCGAAAGGTCGTGAGTTACAGTAGTCAATGCAGGAGGTGACCAGGCTATGAACTAGATTCAGATTATTTATCCCCAAGGGGCAATTCAGTCTAGAGAGGGTCACAGCAAGGACAGGTCATTATTCATACATTCACATCCATGGTCAGCGTCAACATATAGGACATCAGTTGCTGAAGCATCAAGCCATAAAGCGCAACAGTTTCTCTATTATCGGCGACAAGTGCAAAGTAGCAATAAATAACAATAAAAAGATAAAATAGATAAGAACCTGAAAACAACAAGTAAAAAAGCCTGATGGCAGAAAGAATAAAAGAATGTTTGTATCTGTTTGTTTTATGAGATAGCGCCTCCCAGAGGACATCAAACTAGGATAGTAGGAGACCGGGGGGGATAGGGAGGGATGGAGATGATTTCTGTTACGAAGGTGGAAATATGCTGACTCGGTGATGTTATTGATGTGAGATTGGAAGGATAGTGGGCTGTCGAGGATGACACCTAGACTCTTGACCTGAGGGGAAGGGGAAACAGAGGTGTTATTAGGTAAAATAGAGAATCTGTTAGATTTTGAGAGTGTTGATTTTGTGCCGACCAGGAGAAATTCTATTTCGTCACTGTTTAGTTTGAGAAAATTGGAGGAGAACCAGGATTTGAGATCAGTGAGACAGTTGGATAGGAGTGATGGGGAGGGGAAGAATCTGGTTTGCTTGAGAGGTAGAGCTCGGTGTCATCTGTGTAACAATGGAAGTGAACGTTATACTGACAGAAGATATTGCCAATGGGAAGGAGATAAATGATGAAGAGGAGGGGCCCCAGAGCTAAGTCCTGCACCCCCCCTTCATCATTTATCACCTGTAGTCACGGGAGATGGCTGGGAATTGCTGAATGAACTGAGTGCGGCTCGAGAGGTATGCCTTAAACCCGTTTAGGGGTCGTGGTTGATGCTGATGGAGAACAATTTATTGAGGAGGATGATGTGGGAAATGGTGTCAAAGGCTGCACTCAGTTCCAGGAGAATGAGAATGGTGAGTAGTCCTGTGTCAGCTGCCATGAGGAGGTCATTGGTGAGTTTTATGAGGGCTGTTTCAGTGCTATGAAGGAGACACAAACTGGACTGGAATTGTTCATATAAGTTATGGTGGAATAAGTGGGAATGAATTTGTGAGGTGACTGTTTTGTCTAGAGTTTTGGAAAGGAAGGTTGGAAATTAGACAAAAATTATTGACATCATTAGGGTTGGCACCAGGTTTTTTCAAGACAGGGATTACTGCAACAGTTTTGAAGGGAGTTAGAACAATTCCAGTGCTGAGAGAGGAGTGGATGATGGCTGAGAGGGAAGGCATGCTTTGACCAAGAGTGTAGGGAGGGGATCAAGGTGACAAGTGTAAGATTTCAATTTGAGAATAAGGTTGCAGATTTTAGAGGAAAGCAGAGAAAGATAAAGTTGACAGTTGATTATCGGAGGGTGTGTTCGGATGACGGTTAGGGCTACTGAGGTGCTGGTAGATTATGCTGATTTTTTAATTGAAAAACGTCATCAGTGAGTTACAGAAAGTGGTTGAATACACATGGGGGGTAGAGCATCTGGGGTTGAAAGGTATTTATTTATTGATTGATTGATTTGATTGATACAAGTTAAAGCTGTATCATGTACAGAAGTCATATGTGAACATGATCCAGAAAGGCTGCCGTCTCCTTTGGTCTAAAGTTCATTTAAAATGGTCAAAGGCAGAATAGGAAACTGTTCTGTGGTCAGATGAATGCCTCAGACCATTTTAAATGAGCTGTCTTTAGTGAACGTGGAAGTTCTTGTGCCTATGACCTAAGATACATAAACTACAAACTAGTTTATGTATCTTAGATTGCCATTAGATGACAGCTCCATAGTGGATTCAGACAGAGGGTAGCCAAGAGGATGTAAAAGTTGAAGGAACTTGGAAACATCTGTGTGATTATCCTGTTGGTGTTCATGTTGGTGCTTGCTATACACAGAATAAAAAAAATCCATTGAATTTCTACTTAACCGTCATGTATATATGTACACATACAGTGCCTTGTGAAAGTATTCGGCCCCCTTGAACTTTTCAACCTTTCGCCACATTTCAGGCTTCAAACATAA
>JAQQAE010009353.1:0-14658 GCA_029823295.1 Pseudamia nigra
AGTCCAGAAAAGTGCAGTTCTGGGAACAGCAAAGATACTGCGCAGAACCCTCAAGCTCCCAGGCCTCTGGTAGAAGACCCCAGCTTGGAAGGATGAGACCACCCGCGGAGGGTGAGAAGAGAATTTATATACATATATATATATATATACATATATATATATGTGTGTGTATATAAAATCCAATCCAACCCAGAAACAAAATACATAAGAAATTAACAAAATAATCACTAGGTGAACAATATAATAAAGAAAACAGATAGAAATGAACAATATAAGACACAAAATGAACAAAAAATCACAAAAACAAAAAAATTTAACTGTAACAAATAAAATGAACAAAATAATAGCAAAAATGAATAATTTTGAACAATATAAGAAACAAAATGACCAAAGATGAACAAAATAATCACTTGAAGAAAATAATAAATAAAATAAATAAAAATGAGCAGTATTATTAACAAAATGAGTTAAAAATTAAAATATATCACAAAAATGAACAAATATCCTGACAATTTCTATGAATAAATGAAATACTAAACAAGATAATGATTAAAAATTTACCTAAATGGAAAAAAGTCAAGAAGATGAACAAAACAATCCAGACACTAGACAAAAATGAATAATATTATTAATAAAATGAATAAGAAATTAATTATATAATCAGAAAAATGAACAATAAAAGAAACAAAATCAACAAAATATACAAGAAAATGCATAAATATGAACAATATTATAAACCCAAATATCAGGTCTTCACAAAATAAATACAAAAAATTATAAAAATCACTGGAATCTAAAAATAGTCAAGAACATGAACTAAATACTCCAGACAGTACAGAAAAATGAGCAACAAAATTAATTCAAAATGAAAAAATAATCACAAACATGAGGAACAAAATACTCAAGAAAATGAACAATAACTAACTAATTAGTACGGAATTAGCCTCCACGTCCCATTTTGGGCCTCAGCCCTTGGTTTGGTAACAGCCCATACAGATGAAAACCCTCCCACTCCATGTTCACACGCAGCACGCCCATGCATCTGCTTCATTCTACACGGCTCGCAGCTAAACAGAAACAAACGTCACGTCAGAAATATTTTAATTTTCATCCATTACTTAAACAGTAACAAAAAAGACGAGATTCTGCGTCCCTTTGAAGTCAAGACATAAGAGGAGTGAACTTCTAGCGAAAGCAGAGAGCAGAGTGTGAAGTTTGTGGAGACAGATGGATGCTCAGTGTGAGACAGGGATGGAGAGAGGAGAGGAGATGGAGTGAGACAAGGAGACAGAGCTGGAGGACGGGGGAGGGCGGGTGGACGGCTGCTGCCTAATTGTCAGTGCAGAGTTTTTATGAGACAAACAACTTTCAGAGTGGTAGTAGTTTCCCAGACCCTTTCTGTGGCCTGTAGACAGACACTCTGATGCCTCGTCGTGTTTCTTTACTCAATATGACCTCGGGATATTAGAGGTTAATTCAAAAATATGTTACACTATATCCATTCACTTACAAGGGCGAAGTTCCACCATGTCTTTGTGTAGTTTACATTGAATAAAAGCTTAGAGACACTGTTGGGTTGCTGCTTTAATAATTGCTTGTTCCTTGTAAAATACGACCATGGTTTCTTAAAAAAAATAGTGACAAACTGACATCTAATGATATTAAAGTATAATTTCAGCTCTGTGCTGAGTCTAGCGCATTCCCCTGCCATTAGAGTTAGAAAAGAGTGAGGGTGGAATGCCCAGGTGTGGATGTACAACCGGGATAGTTCGGGCACATTAACCCTTTAATAGGCATTGAAACCAATCTTCTGCTTTTGGGAGAGTAGAAACAGTTAGCACATTGGTAAAACCTACATGTACATGCCAATGCATACGTGCAAAGGAAACATATTTAGTATTTAATCATGTCCGTTCACTCAAGTCATGTTTGATGGAAACAGCAATAAAGCGTCACTATAAATAAAAAGCTACTGGAATAGATGTGAGACAAAGTGTTTAACAAACTCTGGAAGACTCAGAAATAGTGGTATATGATCCAAACCAGATGATGGATTTCAAGCCTCAAAGGCTATATATCTTCAGGGTTCCCACTGAAGAGCCCACTTTCTTAAAATGATTTTCCAGGACTTTTCCAGCACATTTTCTGCTGCTACAGTATGACAGAAAACTTATTACACCATACACTAATACATCCTACACACCGGTGTTCAATGACCCGTGCTGTTCACTGAGGCCAATGTGGAAGTAACTTTAAGTTGTAATACCACCACTTGGCCACTGGGGAACCATTCATCGGCTCCAAGAAGGAATTTTCCCATTGAGATACATTGGACTTCTATCTGAAAATACTTAGCAAATACATTTTTGTCATGAATCATTACGGTCTCAGACATTTTATTTGGACCCTCTCATGAGTAATGTGAGGGTCCATCTTTAACTTTTCACTCCTTTATTAAGATATTACTGTAAATAATCCAACAAATCACAGCTGTGCTGGGCATTGATTGACATGTCGCTATGGTAACTCAACTTGCTATAGCGAAGTTGGACCAACTCAGACCTTTGTATCTTCTATTTATTCTATATAGGCATAGTATTACCTAAGATACACTCGACTGCAGCTGTGGGTAAGTGTTTACACTAACAACATTGTAATATGACTTTGTCTAACACTGCTTGGTGATGTCTGAAGGCCCGTTTATACTCTATGCAAGTGCGTTGTGTATCAAACGTTGTCCGGTGACACTGCTCCGTTTCTTACGTTAACGACGGATCCATAAGTTCCTCCAAAACGGACCAAACTTCAACATAATGCACGCTGAGACCAGAGGGAACGCCCCCTGTGCATCCATATGCGGACTTAAGCGTTAGTCAGTTTTCCCTACGCTGCTGTTGTACTGCTGCACATCCAAATATGGTTGCGTCCTATCCTGTTTTTGGCTCCACGATGTTGTTCAGGATGACACTATGGCACAGACTGTCCTCAAAAAGTTGAGCCATATCTGTTAATCTTTCTGTGTTTATGGTGTGTTCTGTTCTTTTTCTTCTTCTGCTTCTGCCACACAGGTTATACTGGCTATATCGTGCAACACTGCCCCCACAACTTCCGGTGGTACTGCACTGTGTTGAGATATGCATCCATAAGCACATTGAAAAGGTACCAAATTACTCGCATAATGTACACAGAGTAGGGATGAAACGGTCCATATGTGTACTTAATGTTGAGCATAAACGGGCCTTAAGACAACCAATCAGGTGGCAGGTAGAAGGAACTCCCGTCACGTCAACAGACTCTTCTTTGCCATGAGATCAGATGGACAAAGAGTCCAGATTAGTGTGTGACTGTGTTTGTAATTGACCAGCTACACCCTGAGGCCTGAAGGACATCAGACAGTTTCATTACAGTCTGAACACTGGGCTGCAGCGAGCAGTGTGAGGGCAGAGGCAGCTCATCCCTGTGTCCACAGCAGTTTAAATGTGACTCCTCTAATGGGAGAATTATTATACTGTACAATAAAACACAGGGTTATAATACAGTGATGAAAGTTTTCTGGATATTCCTGGAATACCATTTGGTTTTTTTAGCTGGATCGCTCTTACTTTCCAGAAAAACCAGACAAGTGTGACTTTATTTTCGATACATTTTTCCTTGCCACTTTCACTATGGTCGATGATGGTGTTGGGGATGTGTCAACGGCTCTGATTGGCTTGTTTTGTGCCACGTGGTCACTGTGACGGATTCCCTGGAGACAAGATGACTGAATCAGAATCAGACTGTTCTTTTATTGCCAAGCATGCATACACATACAAATAATTTTACTTGACATTAAGGTGCACTCATGTTGAAGCGCACCAAAATGACACGACAGCTGTCAGGCGCCTCATACAAAAAACCCTCATATGCACATTTAGCAGACAATTTCTCACACATTAATAAAGCAAGGTCAGAGAAAGATCATGTGTGTCTAAATGTGTGATAACAGTGGATGCAATGTGTTGTATCAGTTCTGATAGGGAGACAAAAATCCTCCCCCCAAGCATCGTCCAGATGTTAAGTTCCATGATACAGTATCTACCATAGCGACACATGTCCATATAAAGAGTTCCTCTCGACAAGTCAAGAATCACTCTCAGTGCATGTCAGATGTTGAATTCCATGATAGGTCACATGGTGACACGTCCTCAGAGAGTTCAGATTACCTCTATATCAGAATGTTTATGTAAGTAGGAGAGGGAGAAGACAAAACTCCATTTCTCACTCCATCTCTTCCCTGGAGGATTTTCATTGTGAGGCCATTTTCAAGGACTCCAAAACATAAACAAGTTAACACAGTCTCATTTCAAGAGGCACAGACTTTTACCTCTCATCCGATCCTGTGTATTACAATTTACAATTTCCAGGCTTTAAAATCGATCCTATGGAGAGCATCCAGCAATTCCGAGATGTCAACCACTCTTCAATTTAACTCAGAAATTGTCCCAGAGTTTTCCCCAACTGCTCAACGTGGAGACAAAGCTTCGCCAGGTTCGCATTTTGAACAGCCTTCTCCATCTTCTTTTATTTTCGATATACCAGGACAGCTCCTAAGCCAATCAGCAGAAACCCTGTGATCATAAATCCAAATAGGTAGATGTCCTCAACATCTTCAATCGAAAGATCACAAAGACACATGAGCTTCCAAATGTCCTATGCGTCCCTCACGCACCCCAAAGCCACTGTGCCCGATGGACACTGGGGTTCCCCCGGACCCGTCTTTCTGTTTGAAAAATTGGTGTCAATTGCATTTAAAGCCCAGCTGACCAATTCCATGGTATTTTAAGTTTGGACCGAGGTGCAGCGAGAAATGAAGCAGACACAGACAGGACACAGCCAGTTTTGTTCAAAACTACAATGGCAAACTGAATAATCCTTCGACATGGAGACGATTTAAGTTGTGCAAAGGTGTAAAGAACATGTTTAAGTGGGCGTGGCTCAAAGAGAAGGACGACAACAGAGATTCGTTGTTGTCACGCATCAGAAAAACACAGATGCCAGGTGAGTTTTGAGGTATCAGGAGGAGTCGGGCCCTCGGGTTCCCGGTGTGTGGTGCAGGTCGTTTCCCTGACAAAATTTGTATTCCCTCTCTTTCTAGAGAGGAGAGTACACTACTTGATACTGATATTTATGCACCACAATAAATAAATCATTCTGATGGAAAGGGGCTGTTGTTTTGTTTTGTAAGCGATGTGAATTAATTTAGGTGATGTTTTCACACCGTCGAGGTGTATCATGTGAAAGAAAGCTATGATGGAAGGCTACATAGATCAAACTGTACACAACAAAAACATGGTGTAAAACATTTGTATCTTCTATTAAGCATTCTCTGAAGTATTTGCTAAATAAAACATTTGATGGTAAACCTGAGTGTACTTTACAGAAAGGGGATACATACTGTATTTTGGCAGACGGAGACACAGCCTAGTAAAAAAATGTTTCCCCTCTGTAATTTTTGGAAGGAAAGACAGATCTTCTTGAAAGTCACCTAGGTTATTGGGCGTACTCTGAAGTATATAACTCCTACTCCTCCTCCACTGCTCCTCTCCACGCTCTAGAGAGGGGGAACGATTGGTGCTGCGTTCTCCGGCCTGGATCGTTCATATTCAGCTTTGATTTCATTTTCAACATGCTCAGTTGGTTCTGGTTGGTACATGTATTTCATGGATGTGAAGTCTTTGGCCTTTCGCTTCTTTGCATTTTGTCACAAAAAAGGGTTGGAGTACATGTACATGTAATACATGTACATTTGAAATCAGACATTGGGATGCCATTATATTCTTACTGTACCCCAAATAATCCATTTCCTTGCTTATTTAGATCATTTAGTTTCATATTCTTCAATAGTTTGATCATGTTTCTTTATTTACTTGAAATTTTTTTCCATATTCTTGCTTATAGATTTAATTTAGGTTCATTTTAGTGATTATTTTGTTCCTTGCTCTTCATTTACTTCATCATTTTATCCATTTTCTTGCTCACATATTTAATTCAAGTTCAATTTATAGATTTTGTCCTTTTTTCTTTCTTTTATGTGATCATTTTATTCTTCTTGCTTATTTTGTTGATATGGGCTAATTTTATTGATTATTTTGTTCATTCTTCATTTATTTGGTCGTTTTGTCCATTTTCTTGCTTATTTAGTTCAATCAGGTTCATTTTCTTCATTATTTTCTTCAATTTTATCTAATATTTTTTAATTTAGTGCTTATTTTGGTCATTTCAATAAAATCTTGTGAAAGCCAGTATGAGCAATTTTCATGCTTATACTGTACATAACATACATACATACAGTACATACAGGTACATTATACCCTTAAGGAGTAAAATACATAAGAATGCTGTAATACATGCATTCATTTTCATTTAAAAGCTAAATTAAGATATTTCAGCAGATGATAAGTTCTTCTAAAGAACTGCTAAATTTCTCTTTTGGGGTTTGAGCTGAAAAAGGAAAATAATTTAGGTTTTTATGACTTTCACATTGATGTTCAGTTCATCAGTTATCCATTTCTAATCGAGCCAGAGATGGTTACTTTGGCTAAATGTTGGTTGATTAATCTGTGATGTGCTTTTTTTCTGCTCTAAGCTACTCCTATTATTATAATACGCTTTAAAAAAAAAAAAATCCACTATGGGCCGACCTCTAATTTCCACAGCAGCCTTCACTCTGCCAAAGAAAGGACGGCCTCAGGGAGAAATCACACACCAGCCGAGTCTGACTTTAATGTGAAACATGAAAATGTGGAGGATTTCAGTACTTGTACTTGAACAGGAAGGAGGGAGAAAAGCTGTAGCTGAGCATTTTCAGTCTGACAGAGAGGGAGACGAGAAAGTCTAACAAGGCTGAAAATATAAGATGGGGGAGCAAAAGTGGAGTAGTCCAGCAACAGGCTGCAAACTCCAGCTAAAAGGTTATCAGGCCTGCTGTCACTGATGAGGATGATACCAGGATGGGAAATTGCACTAAGGATGGCATGGAGGTCAGATAGTGGAGGGGGTGAAAAAATGAGCAGGAAATATCAGAAACAGCCAGAGGCCACTGAAATGAGACAGCAGGAAATGATTTATCCTGGTTTAAAATCAGTGTCTACAAGGCTAAACAGACCGAGTGAGAAACGCTGTGTGAAAGCAAGAAACTTATCAGAGTAAAGCAACGTCAAACACAAAGCTTTGGAGTCTGTGAAGGGGAAAGAGGCAGCTGTCTCCCGAAACAAAGGAAATGTGGAGAAAGAGTGAAGACAGCATTGTGAAGAACACTCATGTAAAATTAATATATTCTTTATTGTTATGCCTATTCATGCAAAAAACTTAAGTTGCATAAAATCTGCACATACTTAACATCTACCTTGTTGAAATGCACTTTTCTGTAACTATGAAACTATTCTCCTGGTTGATACTCCATCTACAACCTGCTACTGCTTTCTGTGAGGCTTGGGAGATATAATGAATATTTTTGATGTACCTGTACCATGGCTGAGTCTGAGCACGGTATGAAAAATATATGGTCAACATCAATGTATTCATGTTGTCTCTGTGTCTCTCTTGCTTTCTGCCTCTTGGCACATGACAGGATGCAGCAGTGAAATGCCCATTACAAGCTTTTCTGTATTTTCTGACTTATCTATCATGTTGCAATGGTGAATTCTCATCTTTAAAAAGCGAGAAAGCACAAAAAGCAGTCCACCCTTCTCCAAGAAATCCTTTGCAGAAGCAAGTTGCATTTCACAAGTCTTGCAAACAAAGTAACCCCACTAAAAATAGTAATAGTAACATTTGTTCATTGTTAATGTGTTTCTTAGAAGCATTCAGAAACATCGAGTTTCACATGTTTGCATTAAACTCAACTCCTCACTGGACTTCTATTGTTTACAAAGAAAAATTAAGCTACCTAGTTAAACTCCTCCCCTTGCCCAGAAGCTCACGCTCTTTGTCTTTTAGTTTCAGTTCTCTCTTTGCGGCATCCAGCTGTTCCCTGAAGATCTCCCAGCCCTTTTCTCGTATGAGTTTTTTCCTCCACATCGAGAGGAGCCAGATGAGGTGGCTTGGGCATCTGGTTTGGATGCCTCCTGGATGCCTCCCTGGTGAGGAGTTCTAGGCACATTCCACTGGGAGGAGGCCCCGGGACAGACCCAGGACACGCTGGAGGGACAATGTCTCTCGGCTGGCCGAGTCCAACCAGAAGAGCTGGATGAAGTAGCAGGGAGAGAGAAGTCTGGGCTTCCCTGTTCAAGATGCTGCCCCTGTGACTCGACCCCACGGAGAAGCAGTAGAAGATGGATTGATGAATTAAATTTCTAACCTATAGTCATATTGTTGCAGGGTTATAAAACACTCTTTTCCACAGAATGTAAGTCTGTTATTCATAATACATACATGCACATTTATGGACTTCAACCTTTATGATGACATAAATTCTACAAAAATGTTTAGTAACACATAGTATGGTTTCGGCTACAAAACACTCACTCATGTAAAAAATATATATTGCATTATACTGTATATTGTCTGCTGCAGTACTGGAAAAATATATTGTCCAATATATTTTGCCACATGGTGTGTGCAGATCACAAATCTCAAATCCAACAGACATACACACATAGACTGGGGAAAATGCCATTAATCAATTTGATATCAATCAATACCCATAATTAGCATAATAAATGTAATCATCATTTCTTCCAAATTGATTTTTGAAAATGCTGTACTGGCAGGTGGGAAAAAGAAAAGTGGATGAGTACCACATAATGTGAATATTTTCTTGTTATAAGAAGATCATTTTTCATATTAGAAAAAGATATTTTACATTGTTACAACATACCAACGTCATGTCATTATATTGTCACATAAGCACATGATCATTTATCTTTGTTACAATATGATATGATATTTAGATTTTCAGATCAGCTTTTCCCGTTAATTTCGATTCCGTAGGCCAACTTCTGTTTTCTATTTTTGTCTAATGTCATTTATAGTCTTACTTTGAAGCTTATTGTCTTAGATTCTTATTGTCGTACCACTGGGACAGACACAGTGCCGTAATTACTGCTGTTGTACTTCTACATCTGCACATGACAAATAAATAAAATCTAGTGTTTTACATACACCGCCTAAAACAATTATGCACTCTTGGATATTGTCACCTTTTACTGCAGTACAAACTGAATCATTGCCAATATAATTGAGCTTTTTTGACAAGAATTTTCAAAAAGAAACTCTTTAATATCAAAGGGAAACCAGATTTCTACACAGTAATGTTAATTTAAGTCAGTTTTCTGTAGAAGCACCTTTGACCCCAGTGTCAGCTTTCATTGTGGGCAGGTCTCACTCAGCCTTGCACGAATTCTTGTCAGAAAAGCCATAGACATCTGCTTTTTGCCAGGCTATCTAAAGATGACCCAAATTTGACAGAGGTCAGGATTTTATTTCATCGCTGCAAAAAATGTTAACAGAAGAACAAGGACAATGGAATCACACACCTTTTTCTCTCTGTCTCATGCTGACATTAACCTTTTCATTTTTATGCTGGAGAACATAGGTGATGTTACAAATGTGACCACACTGAGTAGAATATTTCAACAGATTTACTGGATTTTTTGTTTTCCCAGATATCACTGCGGAGTTTTTCCAATATACACTATATTATGGGAATCTATTATTCTTCCAAGCATCCACAGTGATGTAATTATATGAAAAACAGTGCAGATAACTATAGACGTAGGTACATAGATATAATTAGAATAATAGGTGCAATGGTTAGCACTTGCACCTCACAGCAAGAAGGTTGTGAGTTCAATCCCCAGTCAGCACAGCACCTTTCTGTGCGGAGATGGCATGTTCTCCCCGTCTGTGCAGGTTACCTCCAGGCTCTCCAGTTTCCCCCATCATTAAAAACATGTAGTATGTATAGTAATTAAAAAACATGACTAATGCACAAATACACTGACCAAAACTTCCAATGCGACATTCAGGTTTATGCACATTCTACCCAGTTGAAGTGATGTATATTAACAACACGCATCAGATATGAAATTTTAATTTGAATAGCTTTAGAAATGGAAAACAAATTAGTCACAACTGCAAATTCATTGTACTGGAGACAAAAATGCTGGTCCTGCCCAGGGGATGGTGACACGTGGCCGGTTGTTACCATGTGTCACCACCACCTCCAAAGTCGCAAAATGGTTGACACGTGGACGCCCAAGGCCCTGGCAGCACATTTTTGTGTCATCCCACCAGTCAGCATAACAACGCCTTGTTCTCGCTGAATTTGACTTAGTCGTGCCATGGACAAATGTTGCACCGAAACAATGTAAATGATACTAAAAATCACCATTGGTGCAGATATTTATTGACCAAGTTTTAGACGGATTGGTCAGTTGGATCTACTCAATTTCATTAGCATGTCATAATTCTAAGGATGTGCAGTCAAGTGGAACAACGCACCCACACAGCAAAACAAAGACAAACCTTATGAGCTTTCATTGTCTATTCTGTGTGTCATCACTTAAATTCATGATTTGGCTCCGCACGCTCAAAATATCTTAAACCTGGCAGTGTTGGGTTGGAAGCTTTGGTCAGTGTACAATTTTACTGGACATGTTTCAGTGTGTTTCTCCTACATCAACACACCGTTGCATTCAGGTGTTCCACTGATCAAAGCAGTGCAGTAGGTCTTCTTCAGACAGTTGTCTTTGAACCTCTGTCGTTCTTTTCTTAACTTCTGACACAGATCCAAAACGTGTTTGATGCAGATTTGATCGCAGGAGAAAGTCACATGGTGCTAGACCAGGTGAATAGGGAGGGGGATCAAGCACTGGGATTTGTTTTTGGGCCAGAAACTGTTTAACTGAGAGCACAGTCTGCACGGGAGCATTGTCTTTATCAAGAACAGAAGCTTTTTTTTTCTTATACTGAGGCACCAATTGTATTTAATAAAATGTTCAGTGTGTTGAATGTTTTCCATAGTTTAATGATGTGCATGGGCATCCAGAACATTCACCATTTTGGACATCCTCTCTGCCTTCACTAAGTCATTTGTTCCATTCAAACACATGTACGTCACATGCATTGTTCGTTATACACTTCAGTTCATTTATGGAAACATTCAACTGCAGTTTTGTTCAGTTTCACCAAAACATTTGAGTTAATGTTTTGCTCAACTTTGGAGCTAATCATTTTCTGACGTCTTCGTTTAAAAATGTGCACTTCAGTCAGCAGTGAATTAAAGATGTCACTTATTGGAAACTTACAGAAGTTGTGTGTGAAACATATTCAGTTCTGGAAAAAATAAAGAGGCCACTGCAAATATTTCTGAAATCATCATCTCTACATGTATGACATTCTTTCTACTCTGGTGTCTGTTGAACTCCAACACAAACACACCTCGTTCTCCCTAATGAGATACAGATTAGGTGATCACCTGAACTAGACCTTATTTAATGATGAAAAGTAAGTAAATTAGGGTTATTCCACCAAATATTGATTTCTGACCTCTTCTTACATTAAAACATCAGCATTGTGTTGTTTAAAAGTGAATAAGAATTTGCTTTCTTTGCATTATTTACATCTGCATCTTATGTTTTACCATTTGTCATGTGCTGCAAATAAATTAACGAAATGATAATATTTTAATTTGTAATTTGGGAAAAATGTTGAAATGTCTAGAGAATAAAACAAAAATGCTCATTTTACTCAAACACATACCTTTAAATAGTAAAATCAGACAGACTGATAATTTTGCAGTGGTCCCTTTATTTTTTCCAGAGCTGTCGAACACTCCGTATGATTCTGAACCACATGGTTTTATCCTCAGAAGCACAGTCTCATTATTTAATAGCCATACATCTATTGTCATTGTAACATTACCATTACAACGAAATTAAAAAGTGTTAAACAGTCAGTGCAGTAAAGTAAAATAAAAATAATAATAATAATAATACACAAGCAACGCACACCACCACTTATTCTGTCATATTTTGCATAGTCCCGTCATTTAAATATATGTATTGTGTTAGATATTGTTCTTCATGGCATTGAGGGTGGTTATTGCTGTCGGACAGAAACTGTTTTGTTTTGTTTGTTCTTGATCTGATCGACCTGTATCGTCTGCCTGGTGGCAGCAGTTGGAACATGGAGTGTCCAGGGTGACAGGTGTCCTTTATGATTTTTTGCACTTTCCTGACGTAGCGAGCACTGTGAAGCTCATCCAATGAGGGAAGGGGCCAACCGGCCGTGTTAATGACCCGCTGGAGTGCTTTCCTCTGGGCTACTGTGCAGCTGGTGAACCAAGTGGTGTCCAACCTCATCTCTATAGGCAGACTCAACCTCGCCAGCGATGAGCCCCATCACTGTAGTGTCATCTGCAAACTTCACTATGGTGTTGTGATGAAGAGGGGTGCAGTCGTACGTAAGTGTAGAGAGTTTAGAGCAGGGGGCTCAAACTGCAGCCCTGTGGGAGCCGGTGCTGAGGCTGAGGGCCCTAGATGTATGATGGCCCACTCTCACTCTTTGGTTGCGACCTGTCAGGAAACTGTTGATCCACCTGCAGGTGGGGTGTGGAATGTCCAGATCCTCCAGTTTGTTCACCAGTTTGTGTGGCAGGATGGTATTGAATGCAGAGCTAAAGTCCACAGAGAGCATCCGCACATAGCTCCCCAGCTGACTCAGGTGGGACAGTGCAGCATGGACGGCTGTGGCTATGGCATCCTCTGTGGATCTATTAGCCCTGTATGGAAACTGATGTGGATCCAAGCTTTTCGGGAGGAGAGAGTTGATGTGACCAGGTTTTCAAAGCATTTCATCACCACAGGGGTGAGAGCAACTGGCTGGTAGTCGTTGAGGCTGGAGATGTGAAGTGTCTTGGGCAGGGGGACGATGGTGGAGGACTTCAGGCAGGGTGGTATTGTGGACTAGGATGGGGACTGATTGAAAATCCTTGTGAGGACTCCCGCTGATCTGCGCAGTCCTTCAGAACGCCCAGGTATGCCATCAGGTCCAGTTGCCTTCCTTGGGTCCACAGCCCACAGTGTGCGCCTCACCTCGGGCTCTGTGAAAGTGAAGCTACTGTGGACTGTGGGGTGTGGTGTAGTTGCCTCGGGTGGTTCCACTTCATAGCAAGCAAAGAAAATGTTCAGCTCCTCTACTAACGTGGCATCCCCCTCAGCAGCTCCCAAGGTGGACCTGTGGTTAGTCAGATGTTGGACTCCCTGCCACACCTGCCTGCTGTTATTGCTTTCCAGATGTTACTCAATCCTCCTCATATAGTCCGACTTACCCTCTTTAATGCCTCTCCTCAGGTCAGCCCGGGTCGCAAAGTAGCAGGTTGGGTCCCCAGACCTGAAGGCACTGTTCCACTCCTTCAGCAGCCGCTGGACCTCCCGGGTCATCCAGGGCTTCTGGTTGGGGTATACCCGGATTCCTTTGTCCACGGTAAGCATGTCTATGGAGTTCTTAATGTAACACAGTACACTGTCCATGAAAACCTCCAGGCCTTGATGTGTGAACACATCCCAGTCTGTGCAGTCAAAGCAGTCCTGTAGCTGATGAGATGCTCCATCAGGCAATGTCTTTACTCTTTTTGTGATGATGGGTGCAGTTCTCCTGAGAGGGGTATATGCAGGGATTAGCAGCAGAGACATATGGTCAGACTGGCCCAGGTGAGATAGTGGTTTAGCCCTGTAGCCCAGCTTGATGTTGGTGTAGACCTTGTCCAGGGTGTTATTTCCTCTCGTGGCACATTCAATATGTTGGTAGAATTTAGGGTGAACTGCTTTTAAGTCCACATGACTGAAGTCCCCTGCTACGAGGTGTACAGCATCAGGATATGTGCTTTGCTGTCTGCCAATGCTGCTGTACAGATGACTGCTAGTCACATTAGCATTAGCATCTGGTGGGATGTAAACAGCTGTTACTATGGCGACAGTAAACTCTCTCGGGAGACAGATAGGCCTGCATTTCAGTCACATACTCCAAGTTCGGGGAGCAGTGACTGTCTACAGTCGCTGTATTAATGCACCAGCTGTTATTTATGTACACACACGACAGGGTGAGCGTCTCACCCCATCTCTAAGGGAGCGCACGGCCACCCTGCGGAGGAAAGTCATTTCAGCCGCTTGTATCCTGGATCTTGTCCTTCAGTCATGACCCAAAGCTCATGACTATAGGTGAGGGTAGGAATGTAGATCAACCAGTAAATCGAGAGCTTTGCCTTTTGGTTCAGTTTGAATTTTTGTGACATCACAAGTTATAACCAAAAATAGTCAAGCTAAAGTGCATTAGTCCCAACCACAGCTAAGGAAAAATACAGTATAATTAACATGATTTATTTTGTAAACGCCCTGACAGGAGTCTTTAATTGACACATATACTGTAAGATGTACAGATATATGGGACCTTGGCCTCCTATAATATGTTTGAATATGGAGTTAAAATCCTCTTAACTGAAATTTCACATTTTTCGCAGCCACCACAGATCAGAGTAAGGATGATCGAAGTGGCTGTCATCTGAAACATCACTACTCACTGTCAGAAAATGTTGATCCAGTGGTCCGGGGGGGGGGGGGGGGGGGGGGGGGGGGGGGGGGGGGGGGGGGGGGGGGGGGGGGGGGGGGGGGGGGGGGG
>JAQQAE010009354.1:0-14657 GCA_029823295.1 Pseudamia nigra
GGCTTTTCTCATGCAGAAAGCTATTTACAGGGAAATGCGATGGATTAGCCGCAGCTCATCAATAGGGAGCGCCTGGTCACCCGGTGCTTTAACAGAGTGGCCACCAATCGAAGGGAATTTCAATATTTACCAACAGCCTCGTTTTGTTAGTTGCTGTTAAGTAAACAAGCACTACGCTAATTCATGTTAGCGGAGGAGTCAGACTGGTTCAAGTGTTATCCCACATTTTAATAGTTCATTTGAATGACATTAGATGAGAAGTTTGACTCATTTTAAGCGATTACGCGTTATTCAAGACAACCTTTAGAGTGGAAGCGTAAACAACAGGGATGTTAGGTTTAAGAGACGAAGGATGTAACACAATTAAGGCTAAATTAAGCACACGTCAAGACTGAACATTCTAACAATGTTTTAGGGACAGTCTTGCAGCTGGCACCATTAGATGGCACCAATGTTTTTGTTTTTATTTATTAATTAATCAGAACATACAGGTTTTGTGGATAGTATACATCTACAGAAACCAAAATGTGTTGTTTCTAATAACATTTCTGAAATACCAATTAGGATTAATCTACAACACAATATAAAGTAAAAACCAGACATCTAAACCATGTGTGTAATTCATGCTTCCTTGTTCATCACAGATATGAGAAGTTACCCTTCAGGGTTTTGATTTGACCTATGTATTTTAGGCATTCAGCTAAATGAGTTTCGTAACACAGTGTCCTTTAGAATGTCAAACAAGGAAGAGAAAAAAATAGATGATCAGGAGGCTTTGATTCAAGAGGAGCAGATAAAAAGCCCACAGTGGGAAAAGGAGCATGTGAGGTGATTGTGTCTACTCACCTCTTGTCTAAATGTACCCACATCTCATTGTACAAAGGAATAAAAAGCCCTGTTTGCTTTTGCTTTTTCCTGCTCACAGCGAGGCCACCCAGAGCCTCACCTGTGGAGAAAGAGAAGGGAGCTGTCCAAGGTGCTGGAAGAGGAAGGACCAAGGAGAGCCACAGGCTTTTGTATTTTCAGTGAGACTCATGAGCACAGTTCTGCAGGCACAGTGTACATATTACATTCTGACACTTTAAGCATTGATACACAGTAACCTAAAGTGATCAGCCCTTTAAGAAGGTTTTCACTTTTATGCATTTTTCGTCAAGGTCTTTATATCTTTACATCAGTTTTCTTTATGACAACTCCATGACCTTAAAGATTTATGTCATACTGGAGTCTATTAAAAACACTTGTGACAGTGACAGGTCATTTTACATTTTCATAAGACTAGCAGAGATTTCATTGTGAAACATAATGATCTGGTCTCATTAAAGTCTAGACAATCAAAATAAAATATGTGTATATGTGTGTGTGTGTGTGTGTGTGTCAATAGCCTGCCAATGTCTTTACAAGGTTTCATCTAAACAGCTAAGCAAATATATGACTTTTTACAACCCCACACTGTTATTCAATGAACACAACAAAAGAAAAAAATAGCTGATAAAATTTTACATATCCAATGAATTTAAGAAAATTTCTAAGTAAAGCTCAGTTACTGACATATTCAACACAATTTAATTTAGGATTAAACACATTGGCTCAGTGATGGAATACTCTCTCTTTTGCTTCTTTCCAAAACATGATATTGTAGCATTCAGTGAAGCCTTTATATAAGTTGGAGACTGAAGAAGTCATTCATCTCATTCAGTGTGTTAAATATGGCTTGGAAGGGCTTTAAGTCTGTAAAAACTGCAAAAATGAAATCATCAAAAAACACAGAATGTTTATGTTAATTGTATTGTTATGGCCTGAATTTTTTTTTTTTTTTTTTGCAGGACAAGAGCCTTTTAGTACAGTGTACAGTGAAGTGGGTTGAGCATCAGTTCCCTTTCTTTGGTGAAGGCCTTCATGATCAATGCAGCTGTGCTTCTCTCCCCCCTTTCTCTGAAATGCTTTTTTAAAATTATGCAATTCACAGAAAGTAAAAGCTGTAATTTAAACAATATAATGTCCACAATCCCTGAACCTTGTGTCCTTTCAGCACAAACCCCTCTACAATTTGAACCACATCACAAAGGAAACACAGGTAAATGTACCCATATAGTGAACATCAGAAAATATTTGTGAAGGCAGGAGAAACATTCATTCTGTGGCGAGGCTGCATGGAAAGTTTGAGCCATAGATATCACCAAGCAAAGGTAGAAAAACACATCCATCCAAAATTGATCGAAAATACTGGTGATGGGCGGGAAACACAAAAAACTCACCCCCACCTTTACAACTCCACACCCTTCTACCCTCCACTGTGACAGTCTGGACACCTGAGCACACAGTTCCTCCTCCTCCTCTTTTTTCTCCTCCTCCTCTTCCTCCTCTCCTTCCAGCCGCCATTCCATGCATGTGGTGTCACCCCAACCCCAGAGATACACACACATGCACGCATACGCATTCACACACATGTACTCCTAAGACCACCTCCAGGGCCCCTCTTTGGCAGGGCCAGTCCCAAGAGAGAGGTTAGTATGATGGATGTCTGATTGGTAGCCCTCCCTTAGGGCCTCCCTCTCCGTCACCTCTTTGCGCTCTGAATTAAAAGGCCGTTTGTCTCCTCTGAGTCCTCAGCTGTAGAGCGCCGGCCTGCAATTTCACAGCACTCAGAGAGAGAGGGAGACCATTACAGAGGAGGTTGTCAGGGGAGCCATCAGAGCCCGGACACGCCTGAGGGACTCTCTCTTTCCCCTCTATCTTTCTCTGCTCCTGTCTCCTCCTGCTCAGCCCACCAACACCTCTATCTCACTGGAGGCAGCCAACACCACACTCACAAATAGAGAAATATTCAAGGCCTCAGTTACACTCAAGCACATATGCACCTATATGCATATGAGCATACAGACAGACACATGCAACCATGCGTGAACATACAGACATGCTCACATTATTTGGAGATTTATCATTTCTGAATCCATGTCTGCATTTCTGGTGATTCATTCATGCAGTAAGATTTGCAATCATGTAAAGTTGCAATGTAAAACAATAATTTCTACTGCTGTTATGTTTAACACAATGCACTTTGGGGGTCTATCATTCTACAACTACCAACCCAAATGGTTGCTGACTCGCTGTGAAAATGGAATTCAACATGAAGGGATGCAGTGACAGTCAAATTTTAGGCTGATATGTATGTACAAAATAACAGTTTGGCCCTGATGCTGATATACAGTAGATGTAATTTTCTCGTTATTTACTGTGGTTTATTTTGTAGTTGTATTACCTCTTTGGTCCCGTGGAAAGAAATCATTTTTAATTGTTTTAAAAAAGATAACTGAACTATTTTAATGCTGTTAATACTTTTATCACACCATGTTAAAAGAAATTCAATCATACAATTGACAAAACAATCAACAATACAACACAATAGATGGGTGACATGTCATCACATTTACTGGCAGTCAGTGTCAGCCAACAAACACGATACTGATGTTAAGCTGATATATCTGCATCCTTTATAATAGTCATAATTCAACTATTAGTGTGTAATTATATAAAAATAATCTGTCATTTTATACCACCACATTTCCATATTAACTCCATACTGACTTCTTTTCCTTGCTTTCTGTTTCATTTTAGCCTTAAAGATGAATTGCACTCAGCTGCCCTACTTGTGTTGGTCCTTCTTGTCATGTTCCTTTTTTTTGGGGTGGGGGGGTATTCTGTTGATTGTAACGTGTAACATCAGCAGTGTAGCCTCAGTACAGTTGGCATTAGTCAATATTGTTTTTATTGTAAAAAAGGCATGAAAGACCAAATGTTATTTTAGTTTGCAGTAAATTAGTACAGGTACATCAATTGGCTCTTTAGTACAGCAGAACACTGGATGAAGGATGGACTCAAAGAAGACAGAATGCACACTCATCTCATAGGAATGAACACAACAATGAAGTGCAGTGATGTTTTTTTTTATATTTTCTGGAGAATAGTAAAGTTGCACAGCACTGACATTTTTCAATATGTCTCTTAATATTAAAAAATATATGATATTGTCCACTTTGTAATTTAAATTAACCAAGCAAGGACATTAAGATTGTAGTACAGTGCTGCATATGCAGCATGCAAACACCTGTTAGTTTATTTTAACCACAGAAAAAAAAATTCCCTTTCACATTCATCGTTTCCTTTTAAAATCCATCTTTATTTAAAACTGCAGGGTCCTTATTTCCAAAGATGGGCATGTAATTACTTTTGTATGAAGCGCTTCTGTTCAATAGAAACCTGTACTCATGTGTATAAATGTGTTCTTATTAGATGGACGGGCAGAATGGGAAGCTATAATCAGTGAAAACAAACATGGCAGGAGTCTCAACTAGCAAATATAACATTCTCAATTACCCAGAAAAAATGACATAATCAAACAATGACGCTCACCTATCACCGTGTGAGTATTACATCTCACATGATTCTGCATCCAAACAAGCAAATATAGGTGTATGCACACATATTCAATGCCACAGCCTATGCAACACAACATATATAATATATACCTGGACCATTTGGCTTTGGTGAGCAGGAGTCATTGCCCCTGAACATAAGTCTTCATCAGGTTGAGTTTCTTCCTGCAGTCAACTGCTCAGTAAAGTGGTGTGACTTTTTATGGAATTGTGTAAAAAAAGAAAGGTGGATGGGACCTGAGTAGTGTAAAGAGTAAAAGCCTGACTGGATGGCTCATACTGTGCTGAGTTCAACCCCTGTCATTGAGATATAATGAGGGAGATCACCTTTCACTGTGGGCCATCCTAATGAGGTAATGAATGGGGGTGTGCATCGCACCTTTGCCCTCACCTACTCTATTAATCAGAGTAGGGTCGCATGCAGCCGCCAGGACCCAACCTCCCCCATCTGGCAGCACTAATGGACCGAGCGATGGATTGAAGGTGCTTTTAGTTAAAGAGATCTGGTTAGAAACGAGGAGAGGAAAGAAGAGAAGAGGAGAGGAGAGGAAAGGAAAGGAAAGGAAAGGAAAGGAGAGGAGAGGAAAGGAGAGGAGAGCTATAACCAGTACTTTATTGGAACATGTTTTTCATTTACAATTTAACGAAAAAAGTAAAGTCAAAAACACAACACACAATCACATCCCACACCCTGCAGCTCTACACATACTATGTACATTTATACATGTTTGTTTGTTGTTTTTTTTCTAAAATGTACACAAAGTGAATCTTGCTACACACTGTACATCACATCCCCAACGGCCCAAAGAGAAACAAACTCATCCACTTCAGACATGGTTTTATAATATGTGAACTCTAGTTTGATGCCACCAAGCTCTGAAATATTAAGTTTACATCTACTGACCCTGTGCGTTTCATTTTGTTCCGCCTCGTCAGCCAAATGCTCATTTTAGCTTGTCCCAACAAAAAGTTCACCAGACAGATATCTCTGCACTGTGCTGTTGAGTATTTAGGGCCAAAAATAAAGCTTTTCCTCCAACACAAATCCTAGTTCCTCAAGCCACTGTTGTAACAAAGTAAACATTGTGGTGAGTGGAGGACAGCCCAGTCAGAGATGGTGGAGAGTTTCTTCAGCCTGACAAAACACACAATGGCTTCCTGCTCTAGGATCAGTATGTGTCATATGTCTGCTAGTTGCCACAGCCCCATGCACCCACCCTCTACTGGAGATCCATGCACCACCCTCTACTGGAGATCCATGCACCATCCTCCACTGGAAATCCATGCACCACACTCCACTGGAGATCCATGCACCCACCCTCCACTGGAGATCCATGCACCACACTCCACTGGAGATCCATGCACCATCTTCCACTGGAGATCCACTGTGCGTTTCTCTATGGGCCATCAGGGTTTGTACCATGTACAGGCTCTTTGTGGAAGCACCTGGGAACTCAGATAAGTCCGGTGTGTGGAAAGACAGCAATGCAATCCTCCTCCTCCACTGCAGCACTGATTGACAGTGATGGAAATTGATGCCACATGACCAGCTGACCTTCCTGAACCTCCTTCCCCAGTGCCTCCCTAAGAGGACTGGCAAGGCCACTGGCCACCTCCTTTAACAATCTTTCTAAAAGTCTAACAGAACAAATCCCTGTTTTTTTACTCAGTCTCTCAGTGGTTTTCCACTGCCCCCCCAGAACTGAAATGTGCCACCTTTGTCAGACCAGCTGTTAATAAGCATCTGTGCACACTGATGGAGGAGAGCATCCTACTCTGTAAGAACAGGTTATGGAACAATTGTTCCTCCCCTACATCCCCATATACCTGAGAGTAGTCTCTGCGTGCTTTTAAAACAGTTCTCCAAGCAATCAGAGCTGATTGGTAGAAGCATGAAGTGTGTGACAGGTCCATGCCAGCAAGGTTTAATAAAAACACGTGTCTTTCGTAGGCCAAGGTACTCACTTTATGAAGCAGGACAAAGGCAGTTTCAACCCAGAGTTGTGGTGGGTGATACAGCAGGTGTTGTAGAGTCTGCAGTTGAAAGGTTATGTGGCTGTGGACGTCAATCAGCCGATGTCCTCCCTCAGACACTGGCAAATGCAGCACACTTGGCCTGGTCCAGTGAAAACCAGCCCAGAAAAAGTTAATCAGTTTCTTCTGTATTTCCTTGACTAGTGCTGCTGGAGGGTCAATAACAGTGAGTAGGTGCCAGAGCATAGAGGCAGCCAATTGTTGATGACCACCATCCGCCCCTTGTAGGATAACTGGGGCTGGACTGAGACAATCAGGCAAACATTTTGTCAACTAAGCCTTCCCAGTTTTTATTCTGAAACTCACTGCTGCCTAGAAACCCCTTTCATCCCATTCCTGCTCCACTGAAGTTCACCTGGCAGTGATGGATGTTTCTTACTGGTCCACTCTCCCAACAACAACCCCTCACACTTGGACCAGTTAACCCTTGCAGAAGATGCTTTTTTGTATAAGTTTAGTTTTTGACCAAGAAATTGGATATCTTTTTGTCCGGTTATAAAGACTTTTACATCATCAGCATAAGCCGACAAGATTAGTGTATTTTCTGCATTATCTGCAAGGGTTGGTCCTGGAAGGTTGTGCCTTAACTGATTTAGAAGTGGTTCAATAGCCAGAGCGTACAGCATGCCAGACAGAGGACATCCTTGTCTAATGCCTCTCTGAACTGGGACTGGCCGGCTGAGTGCACCCCCCTACTGCCCCCCCACACACCTTTAATAAAACAGTAGCTCCTGAGTACAGCAACTTAATCCATGAAATAAACCTTTCACCAAAACCAAAAGCTCTAAGTGTTTCAAACAAATAAAAGTGGTCTACGCTGTCAAAAGCTTTTTCCTAGTTAATAGAAAAAAGCCCAACATCCAAGTTAAGTTTAGACAAATCAATAATATCACAAATCAGAAACAAATTGTCCACTATTGTCCATCCAGGAGCATAATATGCCTGGCCGGTGTGCACCACCATGTCCATGTACACTTTAAGTCTTTTTGCAATGCATTTTGCAAATATTCTATAGCCCGTGTATAATAATGAGACAGTCTCCAGTTTTTCAGTCACCTCAAGTCCCGTTTCTTGGGCAGCAGAGTCAGTACCGCTCTCATACAACACGGTGGCAAAGTCCCAGAGTTCAAACATTCTTGGAAGACAGCAAACAAGTCTCTTCCAAGCAGAGTCCACAACCTTTTGTAAAACTCTGAAAGAAGTCCATCAATACCCGGAGAGCGCCCATAGCTGAGCTGCTGGACCGCTGCAGTCATCTAATGGAGAGGTATGATGGATTCCAGTGAGGTGAACTGCGTCTCCTCCAACTGAGGCAGTCCCTCAAGAATTTCCACCATGAAATCTGGGAAACAGGTTTCAGCATGAAACAAGCTGGTATCGAATTCAATTGCTTGTTTCCTCATTTCTGTTGGATTATTAGTAACAGTCCCATCCGGAAGCTTGAGATGAAGCATTTGATTCTGCTGCCTAACCCGTTTCTTAAGGTTAAAAATGAACTGAGTTTGAGCATCAATGTCCTTTATATTTGAAATCCAACTTTTTATTAAAACACTTTTTGCTTTTTCATGCAAGAATTGACCTAAAGTTTTTTTCCTGTTCTGAAAGGCATTTCTGTTAGTGTGTGTCCCATTGATGATTTCATTTTTAAGAATTACAATTTCCCTCTCTAATTCCTCAAATTTATTTTTCTCTACACTTGTTGAATGTGATCTCTACTGCTGACAAAAAAATCTTAATTTGTGTCTTCCCTACATCCCACCATTGAATTCAATTATTATAATCCTTCTGTCTTAATTGCCATTGATTCCAAAACTAAGAAAAGGACTTACAAAAGGTTCTATTATGAATTAGGCATGTATTAAAATGCCAGTATGGAGAGCGTTGAGAGGGTACTAGTAAAGGAAAATCTATTGTAGCTAGATGGTGATCAGAGAAACCAACAGGTATTATTGCTGCCTTAATCAGTATATTATTGTGTGTTTGATTGACATCAATTGTGTCTAGTCTGGCTGCTCTCACATTGCCCTCAGCTACTCTCACCCATATATGCTGTTGGTCTGTTGGATGAAATTTTCTCCAGGGATTGACAAGGTCATTCTGAAACAGCACATTGGAGGCTGATTGTGGGTGAGGGTCTCCTGAATTTCTGTCCAATGGGTACAATTCCAGTCTCGCCCGAGCACAATCACATACTGACTGTTAAACTGCTTTAATTTATTGTTCAGGGTATGGAACAACCTGATGCGATCGGTACCAGAGTTAGCTGCATATATGTTGATGAAAACAAAGGGCACGTTCCTGATTTCTGTCTGTGCTATTTGAAATCTGCCCTCCACTGCATCACACACAGTGATGTTTGCCTTATGCAGGTGCTGTGAAAACAAAATGGCTACTCCTGCACTGAGGTTAGTACCATGACTTAGAAATGACTGCCCGGTCCAACTCATCTCCCATTCTACTTCATTGTTTGTGGTGCTATGTGTTTCCTGTAGGAAAAACACATCAGTGTTTTTAGTTTTGGCTTCTTTAGCTACCATAGCTCTCCTATTCCTGTCTCTTCCTCCATTTATGTTCTACACATTCAAAACATTTCATGTTGCCCAAGCTGGCATACACAACATAGAAACATTCCAATATTTAACTTTGAAAGACACTTCCAGAGTCTGTGCAGAATCACTTGGGTATATAAAGACCTGTCTGTGGAAAGACGGAACGTGTTGGAGTCTAGTGTCTTTGCAGCCTAGACACACTGATCTAAAGCCTCAACGGAGCAGCTCCTTCTCCAGCAGCTCACTGGGAATGAAGGGTGGAACACCTGACACGGTGATCTGTGTGGCAGGCACAAACAGCGGCGACACAGGTTCAAACATTTCATCTAACATTAGACCTGAACCGACAAGTACATGAACAAAACGCTCCTCATGAAGAAAGACAATAATGGCCTTATTCATTTGTGAGCCGTACACAACGTTCTCATGGCTGACCAGATCCCCTACTGTCTACTGCTAAAAGGATTTCCTCCACAGTGTAATGTGGAAAAGCCACTACTCTGACCCCGTGTCTGATAGACAGGGCTGGGGAACCCTCACCAGGGAAGGATGCCATGACTTACCTCACCAAACCAACGAAATCACTAGTTTCATGCAGTAAACCCACTACTTCATGAATGAAAGTCATTTTACCTTTACATAACAGTTTATCTGAGAGAATGAACACTGCGACAAACAGGGTCCAAATGTCCCAACACCACTCAACAACTCCATGCATGCCACAACCACTCACACAACTCAATCTCCCAGCATGCAGCGAGAGGAGAGGAGAGAAGAGGAAAGGAGGCTTCACAAAAGAAACTACTAGGAAATAATGGAACAGACATATCTGACTGGGAAACATTTTACACCTCCAAGGTAGGAGGAGTGACAAAAATGTGTTACATTGACCTTTGATCCCATCTTAGCCACCCTGAGGAAAGAATCGGATGCAGGAGGGTCAGCAACTATATCTGGTTTACCAAGAGAAGGATCAGCAGCTGAAAGATATTTATGCTTCATGAACCACTGTGAACAATAATCACACAGCGCACAGGTCATAGCATTATTTCAATTCAATTTAATTTGTATAGCACCAATCATAATTGACAATTATCTCTAGGTGCTTCACAATTCAAGACTATACAGAGGAAACCCAACAGAACCACCGACCACAAGACAAGGACGACAGGGGGGAGGAAAAACTAGGAGGACATCGTCTCAGGGTAGGAAGACTGGTATTAAACTGCCAGTGTTCTGTTGAATAAGTTTGTGTGGGAGAATAATTAAGATTTTAAATCTGAAAAATCTAATTTATGGAGAAAAATATGCATGTATCAATCATTTTTTATTTAAAATATATCTAGTTGAAATTTCTCCTGGATGTCTCAGTTGCTTATGTCTACGACAGGGAAGTCACTGATATCTATTTCAAGGACTCAAGACAAATTCTCTATGCTAATGCTTATGCTTCCTTATGCTACTACCTGTTCAGGTGGCAACGATGTGCAACACAAGCATAAGTTTAGAAATGCAGTCACCTAGCATCAACATACTGTATGATCACCTTCAGTGTTTAACAACGTGCATTTCTTTTTATAGTTTCCTTGTTCTGACACTTTGTTGATGACAATTAATGTGCACTTTATATAGTTTTACTCCACAACACAAACTCACAATTAAATTTGACGTATTACATACTCAATCAAAGAAATACAGCAGCTCATTATTGATTAAAAACTAAGGCCAATGTCACAGTTTCTATTTTAGAAAAAAAGATTTTCTGTAAGACAATAAACATAGAAAGAGACAGTGTTTATCTAAGATTTCCATTTCAGTTCTGCATCTTTTAAATTTTCTTACAGACATCTTTTATTATATTAATTGAGGCCTCAATATTTTCCCTGATCTTAACCAAATACTGACAGTACACAAACCAAGCAGTAAAAATATAATATCTTCATTTCGGAGGGACTCTGTCTTTATTACAGCCTTGTGACATTCACTTTAAACAGAAAAAGCACCATGTCCATTTAAATTAAATTTAATATAGACACTACTGTGAACACCTTGAGTTTGCTGTCTCACTTTTATTTAAAATGACCATACACATGCACAAAAAGGAATTAACATAATGCTAAAATTGCTATGGGAGGAGTACTTAGAAATATGCACCTTCAGTTTGATTTTTTTTTTTGCAGGATTATAAATAAAAACAGAGAAAATCTGCACAGTTTAAACACATAAAAAATTGGACCTAAATGGTTTCAACAGGTATAATTCCATATTTACTGTGATGCCCATACCTGTGGCAAAAAGTAACTCAAACATTAAGAACCATTTGACATGAGCATCTGAATGAAACCTGGTTGAACTGATCCAGCTCTTGTATTTTCTGACCCAAACAGCTTGAAACATTTGAAGTTCGAATGCAGGTTTGTTTCTACATTTCCTCTGTATTCTGGTTCTATCATCATCGTGGCCTGCCAAAATAATGAACCCAAGGCAGCATTAAATTTTTGCACAGTACTGTATATTATTCTGATTCGCTTGTATGTATTTTGCCTCATAGACACTGAAGTAACATGCAACACTGGTCTGCATCTGGCAACGTTTGATTTTCAGGGTTTGTTGATGTACAGACCTGTGCCTTTTACATCATCAATATTTGTTGGTAATCTAATACGTAATGATATTCGGCCCAGTGTAAGGGGACAGCTCATAATCCAAACATCCTAAAAATTACTGATAACATACTGCCACAAATTGACAAACTAGTCTAATAGCATAGTAAGGGTCACATATTGTACAGATGGTTGAGTCTTGCTGCTTCTGATAGAAATAAAAAGGACTTTATTTCAGCAGTGGTAAACGGTTTAATTATACCATTATTTACACATACTGTACGAGGTTTGTCAGTAGAGAAAATGATTTTACATGTCTAGGAAGCTAATGTTTTTACAGCATCTCTCCACAATCTATTCTGAGCTGCTGAAGAGACGCTGCAGCTCAACATGAACAGACCTCTGTTTCACTTTATCTTCAAAGAATGATGTAAGATTTATCAATGTATAGCCACCAACTGGATTGTGGTTTTATATCATATGATACAGAAGTGCAGTCCACTGACTATAATTTTGCAGTCTTTACAACCAACTGCAATGTCCTTGTCTTCTGATGTCATTTTTTGAATAATCACATATATGGGTATACTTTTCTGAAGTTTGGGTCCAAGTGTAGGAAAGCTCAAACAGGTGGATGGAGAAGACAAATATAATCAGCAAGTGTTAAGTTAGAACAGAGGGACCCAAAAGCAAGCACAGGGACTGGAGTGTCAATTAACAGCAGTTGATTTATTTAGGTAGATATTGAAAAGAAGCAGGAGAGTTGCTGAGCTGGAAGGTGTGGATAACTGAGGCTTGGCTGGAGCAGGACTTGCGTGGTGAAAACAGGAGCTAGACAGTGACTGGAGCGGGCTGACAGGCAGGCGAGGGTGTGCATGGATGGAGAATCCTGAAGAGGACGAGAGCACTGTTAGCTAATATCATCACAAGCAGAAAAACATGATGCTTAAAAAAATTTAGCTCTCCAAACCGCCAGAAATGTGTAACCACATGGCTGAAACAGCAAACTGTCAAGAAGTAGGTGGAGAGTCTGGGTTTAAATAGGCTTCAGTAGGTGGCTTGATTGGAGACGCACATGGTTAATTATTGGAGGCAGGTGTGGTTGATTATGGAAGCCAGGTGAGGAGTCCTACCCACACCCACACACACCCACACACACACACCCACACCCACAGACACAGACACAGAGGAACAGGCCAGGGTCATAACAGCAAGACAAACAGACAAGGCAAGAGAAAGCAGCACAAACAGGTATGATGGATGGAATCACTGCATTTATCAGAGTTTATCAAGACACGAGCAACCTGAGAAGCAGTTGCATGTATCAGTAAGAATGACCACAATAGCAGCCTTGAAGGCAGACGTTCAGGCTCCATTATGCCACCATTTACACAGTTCACAGTTCAATCACAGTTTGTTGATTTAAAGAAACTTACAAGTTAAGAACCTCACAGTTTCTCGCACAAATAGTGAGATAGCAGTTAGGTATGTGTGATATATGTCACCAACACCAAAATGGCCCCAACCTTAAACAACGAACATCACTGACAAAATCATTCAGGATCAGGAAAGTATCTTATACTTAGCATTGAGAGAATTTTTTTTTTCTGAAGTCAAGTCCAGCCGATCAAAACTGGAGGAGACAGGGTCTAGGCTCTGCTGGCTTGTCAAGGCATTTAATAACACCCCATCACATGTATTTGTAAAATCACAGGTCTAGTTTGTGTTGTATGCAAAACACCAGGTATAGAGGCTGCTAAGACATGCACATCCTGATTGGCAGTTGGCTGGGTGCTGGATGAAATAATGTGACAAAAGTATAAAAGACAAACGTCCACACATCATCAGCGCCTGTTTACAAAATTGAATATGTGAAGTTCCGAGCACACTGCCCTTCTCCAAACTTCTACAGTCACTCATATATTGTTACCTTAAACCCTGGGGCTGTTCTGCAACAAAAATCATAATACACAGAACTAGACACGTAAATATATGGTTATATTGCACATCAAATTAAACAGGAGAAACTGTTCCATAGATAATAATACATTTTAATGTAATTATTCAAAGTCCATAGACAGACATACTGTATATAGACTTATTACCAGTAACTATGAACTCGTTTCTCAGCAAAACAAGATCAAAAGGACAAGGAGGCTGAAAAAACACACATTTATCACATCCAGAGAAAAGTAACCACACAGACAAATATTTGACAAAAAGGTCTTCAATCATGTATTCAGAGGTTGTTGCCTCCATGTGTATGCCAGAAATGTTCAGTGCCATGGCCTTTCCATGAAAATATTGTAAGTGGAAAAGAATTCAGCACATTTTCCACCAATGAAGGTGTTTGTCAACATGATTCAGAAATGGGTTTTGCTACTGTGCTCTTCTTTAAGACTCATGGGTTAAAAGGCAGCTTCATTACCAACAAAAACAGAAAAATAAGATGTAAAGAAACAAGACGGAAGTGATGTTCTGATCATAAACACATCGACAAAGAACGGTTATTTTTTGTCATCTTGTTTAACAGTTTGTCAGTTGTAACATAATCAGCTGAGTAGTACTCAGGTATGTTTACTCCATTACATGTACTCATTCTCACTCTTAATCTGTTAGATTTGTGATGAAAATGTATTTCAACTCAGTACCATTTGGCCACAGCTCAATGCGTACAAGCCATTTTTACATTTCTGATGAGGTATTATGCGTGGCCTACTGTCATGCTAATATGGTGGATATAGAAAAACAGTGAAATGACTTGAGAAAAAAAGAGTAAACTAGTAAGTAAACTAAATAGACTAACAAAAAGGAACAAAATAAGCAGCAATGATCCCAAAAATTCCAAAAAACAAAGCATGAGCAAAAAAGAGAGAAAAATATCAAAAATGAACAAGACAAATCAAAGATGGACAAAAAAATAAAAAAAGCAAAAAAAAGAACAAAGTAATTTGAAACAAATATACACTCAACAAAAATATAAACGCAACACTTTTGTTTTTGATCCCATTTTTCATGAGGTGGACTCAAAGATC
>JAQQAE010009355.1:0-14656 GCA_029823295.1 Pseudamia nigra
CCAGACACCGGAGCTGCCGGCTCTAAGCACAGCTCCAGCGTGTTTACGGCTACTGTTGTTAGCTACGGCTAACAACACAGCTTCGGCTGTGTTCCGGCACTCCGGAGCAGCTGTGTTAGTTCTGGACGTGTGCAGTGTCCACTGACACACTACCAAGTCATAAGCCAAGGTAAGAATACATTCTAAATCATTTCACTACTGTGGCCTATTACATCCCGCAGGAGCTTTTACATTATTGTGTTGACTCTTTACATCCAGGTTCACTTCCATAGTTCCATAGTTCACTTCCAGGTCTATCTTCTTTTGTTGAGCGAATTTTTATTGTTAGCCGGTTCAAATTTTTGGCCGATTTTTTTCTTCGGTAGCTGAATTTTTTGTTACTGGAAGCGTTCTTTAGCCAGGGCACCACTGTATATCTATAGAGCAGGTCACTGTTCACAATGCCTGCCATGTTTTTACAGTAGCTTTGAATTTTAATTTTATGAGCTGCGCAAAGATAAGACTTTGCATTGTAGAAAATAACAATTTAAAGCTACAATACTGTTGTCTGCTGCTTGGGTAAACTCCAAGGCGTGGGCATATATTCACTTATTCACTGGAGGAACTTTGGGGTAATTTTACGGGACTGGAGCTGTTGGTGTGTGTCTCCGCTGCGGGAACCCGCCCTGTGGAACATTTACAGCAGGGGTCAGGAACCTATGGCTCGCGAGACAGATGTGGCTCTTTTGATGACTACATCTGGCTCGCAGATAAATCTTAGCTGACATTTCTTAACACGGTAACTAATGAATAATTTTAATCCTTTCATTTTCTACCGCACCTTGTTCAGGGCTGCGGGTGGCTGGAGCCAATCCTTTAAGCGCCCGGTCGCCCGCGAGTCACTCTGGGGTGGGGAGTTTGACTGCGGCGGTGCACCTGTCAAGCGGTAACGCAGGTTTCCTAAGGTGAGCTCAGGGAGGACAGAAACCTCCTGCCGGGACCCCGCTTTTATGGTCTGTATTCATACTGAAAATCTAGATCAAGCAAGCTTTTGCCCTTCTGCTCTGCGGGAGGTTTCTTTTCTCCCTGTTCTGCTCGCCTTGGGACACCTGCGTTAACCTTTTGACATGTGTACCGGCCCAGTCAAACTCCCCACCTGCCACTGTCCCTGGAGAGGGTCATGGGCGGCCGCGCATTTGACGCCAGAAGCGAGAGTCTGCTCTGGGCTCGCCTCCTCGGGTAGGCGACGCGCAAATGTGTCGGTGCCGACACATTTGGTGTTAAAGGGATAATGCGGGAGCCTGCACGAATCGTCGTGAGGTCAAGAAGTAACTTTCACCCCTTTCAATCGAATAGTCAGCTAGCTAATTTATTCAGAGCAAATCCTTTTGACAATGAAGATGGCGAAAAGAAAAAAAGATGAGGAGTATCGTACATTTCAGCACAAATGGACAGAGGAATTCGCCTTTGTGGACAGAGCAGGTTTTGTGTTGTGTATAATATGCATTGATAAAATTTCATCAATGAAACAGTCAAATATAAAGTGACACTTCAACACACGCCATGCTACATTTGCATCAAAATATCCATGTGACCAGTCATTCTCACATCTGAAAAAACATCAAGATCATGTTTAACGGGTGAAAACCTCAACACCTGCGTGAAGCTTCACCTCACCGCGTATCAACCAGACGCTAAGGCCGTTAGCAAAAGCATGCAACTCCAGAAGTCGCATTAACGGTAAGAAGTATTTTATTTATTATTGGTTTGCTTCAGTATAACAGCGTTATTAAAAAGAATTAATTCAGAGACTTATTACTCTTAAATTGTAGGTTTTACTTAAAAATTCATACATTTAGTTGTATTTAGTGTTAAAAATATTATATGGCTCTCACGGAAATACATTTAAAAATATGTGGTTTTCATGGCTCTCTCAGCCAAAAAGGTTCCCGACCCCTGATCTACAGGGTCCCTGCTTCGGGGTAGGTACTCCAAATAGCCCTGAAAACTCCCAGGCGGAACTTGAAGGTTTAATCAATGCTGATTGGGTATACCCAGAGCAGGATATAATGCCAAGGAAACAAGCTGCATTCTTAAAGCCCTGTAGAAGACCAGTAGTAATTGGTAGGATTCTGGCTTCGTCGAGGTGTCTTCTCAACTCCTTCACCATGTAAGCACAAAACACGCAAAATAGCAGCCACTTCAGCTTCCTCCATGTATGTCTTTGTTCTTGATGTTATTGTCTCTGCTTTTGCTCTTGGCAAAACACGGTTTACATCCTGCAATCACGTTGGCATGATTACACCACGATTGCATTGACGGGAGGTCCTACCCCATGGTCCTACCCTGCAGTGGAGACACGCAGCGGCCGAGAGGTTATTCCTGTAAATTCACATCCCTCCTTTTACCCTGAAGTTCCTGGAAACGCCCTGTAAAACACGCTATTTCCTAACATACAGCTGAGCCTGAAGAGGATCAAAGAATAACACCACTGTTAGGCAATGCTTGATGAAGTTTCGCCCAGTCAGTAATCTAGTGACCAACATTATCTGACCCATTGAGCTCCTGCAGCCTGCAGCTCCACCCCATATGTCTAAATATGCTCACTTTGATTTTTGGCTCCAACATGGCAACCAGAAACATGACAGCCCATTAGCCTCACAAGAGCAATTCAGAAAGCAATGGGCAACATCATAAATACTCCCATTTTATATGGCATTCAGTTTATGATTTTCACCAGGTGGTATCCAGCATTAATGTACTTTAACATTTCTGTGTGGACCATATTTAATATTCTCTTAATTTAATTGTAGTGCCTGATGACCTTTTAGCATATTCTAATTCAAGGCCTGTGAGAAGGAACAAGAATTCTACTCATTTCTGTGGTTCCTGTTTAGGAAGTGTAAACAACCTACTGTGTGAACAGGTAAATTTGGCCAATTGAAACAGGCGGGGTGTTAAATACATGAGTGACAGCTGCAATTACCAGTCACTGTACAGATTTCAAAGATGCAAATGCAGTCCATGGTTCTGCAAGGGAGCTTACTATTTTTTTTGTTGATACCATGAAATGTCCAAAATATATATTTAATCTGTTACTACGCACTGCAAGGAAAAGCTGCAGAAATAAGGGGTGCATTTATATTTTGTCCTTTAAAAGATAAACATGCCAAACACACACTAGCTCTTATAAGTAACTTTCACAATTGTTTTGGCCCCTGTAGATGAGGGTGTGGGGGAATTCCTTGGTTGCAATCTATACCTTTGCCACTAGATGTTCGTAAATATCACACACTGAACCTTTAATATGGAAAATCCTCTAAATTGGTATAAACACTAATGTCAAGTTACGTTTGAAGTCTCCACTACGTATTATTTCTTGGGTTTGTGCAACCATTGGCTGGGATTCTAGTTTTCCATTTTCTCTGTAAACCTCTGTAAATCAGAGTGCATCAGCCAATTTTCTGTGACGTACCTCCTGTTACTGTTAGCACTCAGGATGCTAACGTGCAGGCCTGACAGTGCATGCACACACACACACACACATTACAATGCTGTTATGTCCATCCATCCTCCACCCTCGTTTATCCTGCAATCTGTCCCTCCTCCCTCCATCATCCCCTTACTATTACAAAAACACACTTCTGCTACAGATGATGCTTTAACTGCAGTCCATCCTTCCATCCTTCCACCTGTCCATCCATCCATCCATCCATGCTGTCACCCTAAAAAACCAACAGACTCACCCTGTTTTCCTCACTGGATCAGTGTGAGTTCATTTTTCAGCCTGAAGCCATCGAGTCATGATAGCGTCTTGTTTGCTCCCTCTCCTCTGTGCCTGTGTATGTTTGTGTATGTGTGTGCGTGTATGTGTGTGTGTAGGAGGGACAGGGAGGGGGTGGAGGAGATCATCGTCACAGCAACACCAGCAGCTTGCTGCTTGCAGCAGCACCAGCAGAATGAGGAGGAAAGGGGGGAGGGATGACAATCCGTGACGTAAACTTGTGAGAAGGGGAAGGGGGACAGATGATTGGTTCATCAGCCTCTCAGTTCTCTCTCTCTCTCTCTCTCTCTCTCTATCCTTTGCTATTTTTCACCCCACTGAGCTTTTTTAAACAATTGTGAGCAGGAGCTGCAAAGTCAAAGTGCAGTAACCCGATATCTGGTCAAAACTGAGCTGAGATTTGAAACTTGATATCAGATTTAACATGTACTGTACCTTAATTTAGTTATGTTCCATTTCTTAGAAAATGAGGAGTCCAATTTGCAATAGTTACAAAATAAAGGCACAAATCCAGCACAAACAGCAGTAAGTTACTGACCATTATAACTTAAAATGTTCAAAAGAAAGAGCAAATCAACAAAATGAATGAACATAATGACTAAAATAAGGACAAAAATGAACACAATCATCAAGAAACTATATTTAAAAATGGACAAAAAATGAAACTAATGTAGAGAAAATAAGAAGCAACATAATGACAAAAGAATTAATAAACTGTAGGAAAATGGACAAAAGGAAAACTTCTGGAAAAAAACTACAGGAAATAGATTAAATGAGTTAGAAAAATAATTAAGAAAACAAATAAAAAGTGTACTGTTTGCATTGATGTTGCACTTTGCTTTTACAGGCAGTGAAGAAACCAATCCTTAAGAATAAATTTAATGCAGTTTGTATTTAAGATGAAGTTGGAAAAAAACAGTGCAATAAATAACTGAAGAAGCTTCCCGGATGGGTTGCGAAACGTTTTCAACCAAATTTCCAGTCCAGTCGATGGAAGAAAAAACCACACGCCTTGGATACTCTTACTCAAGTTTTTATTATGAGTACTTCTACTTGAGTCATTATAATTATAATGTAACAACACTTTTACTTCAGCATCATTTCTGTTTCCACTTATCATAATAGAGCTGCATCAATCCCTCAATTAATCCATTAGTAGTCAACTATTAAATGAAACAATAACCATTTTCATGACTGAGTTAAGTGGTTTCAGTTATAGAAGCATACTTTTTCAGAAAATGTTCAAATTTTCTAATTGCAGCATCTTAAATGTGAATTTTTGTGGTTTCTTTCCTACCCTATAACAGTGAACTGAATACGTTAGGGTTGTGAATCAAAAGACGTTTGAGGATGCCATCTTAGCAAAAACTTTTTACAGTTTGCTGATGTTAATTCATTCATCTTCTACCCTTTTTCCTCACAAGGGTTTGGGGGTAAAGGAGTCTATACCAGCTGCCTGAGGGCGAAGGCAGGCTACGCTCTGGATGAGTCGCCAGCTTATCATAGGACTGATGTATAGAGAAAAACAAATATTCACAATCACATTCATACCGACGGGCAGTTTAGAGTGACCAGTGAACCTAAGCACATGGGTTTAGTTGTGGAAGCTGAAGTAGCTGAAGACAACACAGGGAGAACATGCCAACTCCACACAGGACCCAGGATCTTCTAGCAATGAGGCGTTGGTGCCAACCACTACACTGCCGGGCCGTCCCATTCTGATGTTTGAGACAAAACTAATATTTGCAAATATGATCATCAGATTAATCAACAGTGAAATTGAATGTTATTTGCAACTTAAAATTGTGCTAATAATACTTAGTGTTAGATGTGGCCATATACAGATATTGAAAAAATTAATCAATGACTACAAGGTTTTTCTGAAATCATCATCTCTATGTGGATGCCATTCTATTCCAGTGTCTGTTAAATTGAGAAGTAAGTAAATCACTGCTGTTCCACCATATATTGATTTTTGAGCTCTTCCTAGGGTAAAACATTAGCAAAAAATGTTTTAATGAATATGAATTTGTTTTCTTTTCATAATTTGAGTCTGAAAACAGTGCATCTTTTTAATTTGACTATTTGTCATGTTGTAATAGCTGTAATGTAACCATTAGTTTAGTATCAAATGAAACTTATTTGCATTAGCAAGAAATAGAACAAGAAATGCTACCTGCTAAAAAAAAAAAAGACGCACAGTCAAAATAAGATATTTAGATTCAATTGATGTGTATAACACATCATTGTAAAATGTCCACAGACTTTGATCATGATTGAAATTTTCTCCACTCTGACTTCAGACCAGACAGGCTCGAAAGTAATGACATTAAATTATTCTGTTTCATTATGGTTTCATAACCTCAATCAAATCAAAGTGTACTAGTGTGTCATTAATAATAGATGTGAGTCTGCAAATATAGCCAAACCTCATGTTGTCTGCAGGAGTTCATTATGCAGCGAGCTGCAGTCTGAAATGATGAAGGTGCAGATGACCTACGCCACTTTCACGCAGGATGAAAAGAATTTATTTTAGAGTTTTTCTTTTTGGTCTGTGAAGCAGTATTCAGGTAACTGTCTGCAGTCGTTTTTAAATGTTAGTACATTTTCTTACACTGGGAGACTGTCGTAAATCTTAGTGAAACATGCACTAGACCTTGCAGTAAATCACATTGTCCTCAGATTACTACACTCACCGCAAACCTCACAGGGAACTATTTTAGAGTTCTTTTATATGTGATAAAACTTTGAAGGCTCTGTGGGGAGAGGAGTCTGTTCAAATTACCAGGCTGGGTATATAAAGCAGGAGTCAGTGACAGTGTGAGCAATTCAAAAAGACATTATGATTATAGATTATGTGATTATACTGTAGGTCGAAGAGGAGGTTGAGGTCTGAACCTGAACTGTGCAGAGTTTCGAACTGTGCCTGTGATATAATATGATGCCTAAAGAACTGTCTTTCATTTTGTTGGAGGCACCAAAGCATTTTGACATCAAACAACCTAATGAACTGATAACAATCCAAAATAAATGGCCGACAAGGACAACAGCATCTTGTATTCAGGCATAAAAACATTCATCCACATGCTGTAACTGGCAACTGTAAAATAAGGTGATGCAGTCGACTCAAACTTGAAAATTCCTTTCCCTATAAACTGCACGTAACACACCCACAGTACTGGGACTGAAGCATATCCAGTTTTCTTTAACAAATTCCACTCATGTCGGTCTCCATTGTGATCTTCATAAGTCCTGCTGAAGTTATTACACAGATACAAAACAGGCTGGTTTTTACTGAATGAAGCCAGTCACTCCCAAGCATCCATTTATTATCTAACAGTGTTCTACATAGAAAAAACAGTTTAAAATAGTTTCCAGTGACAAATGAAAGTATGATCTGAGATGCTGCGTTTAGTCACCTGAGATCGAAGTAATGACATGACTCACATATTACATTTCCATCCAGCACTGTGTGCTCCTGGGCACATTTTTATCTGAAGGCAAGATCAGATGAGTCTAGTAAAACTGAGCATCTCTGGAGGTTTTTTTTTAAAACCAAAAGGCTCCAAACAACACATTAAACACTTGTTCAAAATACTTCTACTTCAGAGTTTTTTCTTGTCACTTTACAAGGACTATTTTTCATTATCATTGTGAAAAGTGGGACATTTACTGTATTTTTAACTTGGCATTTTTTGGGGGAAATAGTACATTTGATGCCCTGTTTTACAGCTGACTGAGGATCAACTCTAGGCACTTGTCAATTCAAGGCCGAAGCCTCAGACTATATGGAGAAACCCAACAGAACCTCCAAAAACAAGCCTGGGGCGACGGGGATGGGGTGGGGATTCTTCCTTTAACAGAAGAGGAAAAACCTCCAGCAGAACCAAGGCTCTGGATAGAAGAACATGCCTTCACTGGGTGAGGGTTAGTGGACAGAGCACACACCAAAGAAAAGAGTAGAGACAGAATAACAAACAACACAGACGGACACTGGACGACACAGATGGACACTGTATAATGGCAAAAACAAGGACTTTGTTAATTTGGTTTAATTTAATTTACAACGGAATAATGAAATATGAAATTAAACTGGTGGTCTGGAGACAATGTAAAATGAAATAATTACTTTAATGGTTTTGAATTGTAAATGATGGATAACAGCACGAAGTTCCTTTCATTCATAATAAGGACACATTGCTGAACTAAATATATATATATATATATAGGTGTGTGTGTTTCATCATTTTGAGTCTTTTTTTGTCCTTTCATGTCATTTGTATCATTTTTGCATCATTTACTTAATTTTCATCTTTTTAAATTTTTTGCTTCACTTTTGTGTCTTTGTATCTTTTACATCATTTTCATAATTTTGTGGCTTCTATGTCAGTTTGTCCTGTTGCATCTTTTACCAATAAAATAAAGCCACAAGTTGTGGCCTGGTTTCTTCAACTTTCAAGACCAAATATCACCCATTAAATGTGAACATAATAATGACTTGACATTTATCATGATAATTATTATCAATATAGACCGGCATTCAGCAACCTTTACTATCAAGGGAGCCATTTTTATTCAAAAAGTTCAGGAAATGTTTGCCTGGAGATACAATAATACTTCACAATAGTGATGGGTCTAAATCATTGCTTTCCAGAGGACCTTGCAAGAATATATGCTGTGTTCTTGGGACCTTAGGTGTGTTATGCATCCACATAACACAGCATTTTTCAAAAATGTATTTACTGTTTAAATGTAAAAGAAAATAAGTTAACTCACGAACACTGAATTTTATTACTAAATAAATTCATTAAGCATTAAGTCAACAAAATGAACAAAATAATGACCAAAATGGAAAAAGAAAAGCTGAATTGCACACATAATGAAGAAAATGTCAACAAAATTACAGAAATAAACAACAATAAAAAACAAAAGGATCAGAGAGTCATTAAATAATGTACAAAATGATCATGACAATGGACAAAATGATCCAGAAAATGAACAGAAATTAATAAAATACTTAACAAATTTTACAACAAAAACAATGTAGGGCTACATTTGGGAAAGGTAGTTTTAATTAATGGACTGTCGACACATTTTTACAACTAGGTAATGAAAGAATATTTTGGAGACACTGCACAGGCACTAGAGAGCCAAATGTGGCCCTGGAGCCATGGGTTGCGGACCCCTGATCTAAACTGATATTATGTAAGTTTTTTGTCATGAAAACACACCATACTGCCCAGCTCTATGTTAAAATGTAACTTGCATGCTAATGCATCAGTCCTAACATAATCCATTCATGTCCTAATATAAAATCAACATGGCTTAGTCAGCCTGCAATGTGCATGCATCATCATTTTTAAGGACATTTTGCAGATTATACTTTGCCAGAAAAATACTGAATGTATTGCAGCAGTACATTCAATTACTTCAATTGTTTATCAATATCCACCACTGTGTCACTAGAAAGCATGTACAGTATTCACAAAATACTGGAGGTTCATGTTAATGAAAGATGAGACTCATTTTACTAGTTTTATCTGCACAGAGCTTTAATGAGTTAGTCTCAGAGGTGGTTTGTGCCTAGTACTCAAGTACATTTACCCCTTTACATGTACAGTACTTCAGTTTACTTGTTTTTTTTTTTCAGAAAAATGTACTTCTGACAGTAGTTGTTTTGCAAAACTACTTTCTATTTCTACTCAGTTACATTTGGCCATAGCTCAATGAGTAGGAGTAAATAAATAAAATAAATTTTAAAAATAACTATACAATCTAATAAGTTAGATTTGAACAATAGTGCAAAACCCAAAGTAGGCAAAGTGGTATTAGGTCCTATTGCATAAGTCTGCAATCTGGATATGGACTGAGTGGACGCTGTGCTGAGGGCAGTGAGTGCAGCATCAGCTCATAGTCTGTGATGATAATACACACACACACACACACACCTCCAACAGCTTCAGATCAGCTCCTGGTGTTAACACTGACAAACAGGGACTTTGCTACAAGGATGCTGAATGTACTGTCATGAGAATCCTGGTTGAACCTAGTTCTGATGGAAACGTCTGTGTGTCTTGGGACAGTGCAGCTGTGAATGTACTCACGCCCTGGTCTTGGGGAAGCCCATGGACAGCAGCACGTCCAGAGTGGACCCATGTTTAATGGTTCCTGGTCGGTTCTGGCGCTGTCTCCGCGGGGTTACTTTGGCGTACAGGTCCTCTTTAGCTGCCATAACTCAAAGCTCCATCGGTATGCCACGTCCTGCTCAGCTGATGTGCAATCATGAAGTGAAGGATTAGTAGAAGGATGCAGGCGGTAGGGTAGGAAAGGACAGGTTAAAGGCTCCTTAAAGCTGAATGAGTCGCGTTAAGCGGAAGAGGGTAGAAAACAACAAACCCAGCGAGGAAACGAGCATTTTTATTTGCTCCGACGTTCTGAGATGCGTAAATCTGACTCCTGACGGCTCGTATAGAAAGTCCAAACCATCAGCACGGGGGTCAGCCATGGGAAGTCAGTGTCGCTCTCTCAGCTGTGCCCCTGACTCCCAGTTCCCCCAGTGAGATGGACATGTCTGGATCCGGCTCGGCCCTGGCATCCGGTCCACTGTCGGAACAATCTGATTCAGCTGGATGAGCCTCCTTCCTACACGATGTCTTATTTATGAATGGAGGCTGGCTGTCTGTCTGTCTGTCTGTCTGTCAAGCCTGGAAAAAGGTTTCAGCAGCTCTAACAGCGGCCCCTTCATTTAAAGGGGCAGTACGCCGTGTTTATGGGAAGAGCAGGAAATCGGTGTGGTTTTCGGAGGGAGTTCGGGTTAAACTAGACGTCAGAAACACTCTGGCCTGTCGGACACGCTGTGGATACACTTGTGCGCCGCAGTTAACCAGATGACTGGGGCACTGTGATGTGAAAATTCCGTGTTATGGCTGCACGGTGGAAAAACTTGATCATACTTCCTGTCTGCGAAACAGGGTGTCGACATGACACGCATGCGCAGTGAATACAAGGAAGTCAGAACGCCACCAGTCACCATAACAACGGAAGTTTGTCAAATTATTAAATGTACGCAGGTGCGTAGATTTTGACTGGGGAGGGGGCTGGATAATGAAAAAAACGAGTTAAAATTAACAAAATAATTAAAAAAAAGAGCAAAATAGAACAAAATAATTAAGCATATTACTAGAAAAAAGCAGAATAAAAATAAATAAGAAAAAATAAAGGCAATGGACAACAATGAACAATCTAACCAAGGAAGAAAGTGTTTTGGGGGGGATATTTTACAAATATTGAGGGCGAATGCGCCCACCCCCATGAAACCTGTGAATGTAGGATAAAAACATACAAACTACTTGAGATTTTTATTTTTCCACCATCTTACCAATGTCTTTCTATACATTTAAATTTATTTTATTCATTTTATTATGAAACCTGTAAGAAGAAAAATATGCCAATTATTAAATATCATCCAGAATTTTAAATAGTTGGAATGACGTGCTTATTTTTTACATTTAGTTCATGTGTCTCTTGAAGTATACGGTACAGTACTTGTTGTATGTTTATTTTCAAGCATGAAAAAGAGAGCCTGACTCTACATGTGTTTATTTTGTCATTCTGTTTAAAACATGTTTTGTTGATGTGGACACATAATGAAGTAACCTGTGTACCTGCCTAAATTCACCTATTTTACATTTCATGAATTACTTGTGCATATTTTCAATAAAGCTGTCGTTTATCAAACATTCATCTCCTCAATAGATGTGTTTCAGACAGTGGTGTGAAAACAGAAACACTACTCAAGTAAAAGTGCTGCTACTTTATATTTATAATGACTCCAGTAGATGTACAAACAAAAATGCTTGAGTAAGAGTAAAAAAGTAATAAGTAGTAATGCAGAATTTATTACAGCCTAATATAGTGCTGTCAGGAATTTTTATTTTCATAACTATTTTAATTATCTTTGGTAATTCTGTTGCTTATTTTTGTTTTTTTAATTGGTTTAGTCATTTTTTAATTAATTTTGTTGCTTTTTTTGTGAGCCTCTTTGATCATTTTTGCTTATTTTGTCAGTTATTTTATTCATTGTGTTGCTTTCTTGTGAGCATTTTTGGTCATTTTGTTTCTTAGTTTATCAAGTTTGGTAATCTACTTGATTTTTTTGCATTTCTTTTAATTATTTTTTTTACTTCTATTCATTAAAGTGGAGCAACATGTAACCGTGCAAATTTTAAAGTATTTTTTTTCACAAAAAGTATTCTGTAAAATAACTACTCTAGAAGTGCATTTTATGAGAAAATTACTCAAATACATGTAAACAACCAAATGTACTTCAGTAAGTCTGACCTCTGGTTTTAGAATATGTAAATCAAATAAATCTTAAATGCGGATATCATAATGTAATGCATAACTGGCAATAAGATGACAAAGAATGTCCATATATGTACAACTTTAATCTTCTGATAATTTAATGGGTTGGTCAGAAAAAAACTTAGCAGTAACCTATGGCATTGTTTTATATAATCTTATCTATACATGACAGTACAACACAATATAATAACATCTTTATTTCCCAATATACATCCTTAAGGTCTCTATATTGTTACATCGCTACAAAGGCAAGGCATGTGCATCAAGAAAGTGTCCATTAACCTACAGACATCACTTTGGTATGATATGTATAGATTTCTGTAATTTTAAGCCACTTAAAAACATTACCTGAGTATTTGTCCCAGATAACAAATTAAACATAACTGTCATGACATATTGTCTGGCCATAGAAGACAAAACTAATGAGAGGAATAGACTGATGTAATATTACATTACATCTATTTGGGTAATTCAATTAGGTAATCCATCCTTATTAAACATGCCTGGTATAATTTTAAAACTTCCTTGACAAAGTTTCATTTTCTGTCTAAATCATCAAAGAGCATTAAATCAGAGTCAATACCTGCTGCAGCAGGAAAGTATTTAAATAAAGTGTGTTATGTAAGCCCACACCCCCTTAACAATCAAAGTGTTATGTCGTTCAAAGCCTTACACACACACACACACACCACAGACTAGAAACAGTAAGAGAATCCACACCCACAGTCTGCACAGCATCCTAAGAAACAGAATAGTTACTATAAAATAGAGTTCATCCGAAGATAAAAGGACATCTAAACTAGAAATGTAAAAAACTGTTCTTATTTACAGAAAATCAACCCTGTAGTTTATTTAAAGAAATAAAAAAAACTCCTGCCAAAGACACTTAACTGTGTACCAGCAAATATCTGCGCAACATGAGTGTATCAGTATACGTAGATGTATAGTATGGTAGGTGAACTGGTTATCTGAAAATTAATGAGTGTAATGCTTCATTGTGATGTGGTAAGCCAACATGTGGTCAAGGCAGATGGCTGCCTACCCTGAGCCACTGGTTCTGCTGGAGGTTTTTCCTCTTCCGTTAAAGGAAGTTTTTCTTCCCCTGTCGTCCTTGTCTTGCTCTCGGTGGATCTGTTGGGTTTACCGTACTCTCTGTGTAGTCTTGAGGCCTCGGCCTTGAATTGTGAAGCACCTAGAGATAATCTTCGATTATGATTGACGCTATATAAATAAAACTGAATTGAATTGACGAGTAGTGGCTTCACACTGAAGACAAAATATTCCCGTCTTTTCTACACCTCAGATTTTTGTAAATTTTACTTCAGCATGCACACCATCAGCTGAGTGTGTCCTTTAAGTTTATAAATTCAGATGCATGTTTAAAGTTCAATTCAATTCATTTGGATGCATTTAAAAGTGATCAAGGAGCACATTAACTTAAAAACACAAATACACACAATAAAACACATTTCAAACAAAGAGAAAACAACCAAGTTGGAAGTTGGTCAACTGCCACAGTGCATTATGTTTGACTCTCAATACATGAAAGCAGTAGATTTTTGTCTTCATTAAAATTAATGCATCTGAAACCTTTTAAATAGACACTTCACTTCAAATGATGACAAAGGTGTTTTAAGAACATTAAGAGCAAATGTTTAAAACTAGGGAACACACAATGAAGTTAAAAAAAAATTTAAAAAAAGACAAACACAATTGTTCTTGTGAAAACAGCTTGCAGTGCGACAGGCTACACCACAAATGATGACTTCTGTTTGAACTCCCCCTGGGAAGAAAATTAATAAATGTCAGAATACAAGGATTTTTCTACAACTGAAAAATGTCCAACATAAAACACTGAAAATACATAATGTCAGGATGAAATTATTGCTGCGTGAAGTTTGACAAAGATGCAGATACTTACATCATCATCACCACCGTATAGGGATGGCGGCTGGTAGACCACATTGGACTTTGGTTTGCTACAGGAAAAATTAAAAGCCATGTTACACTAGTGACAGACATATAAGACAACAAATAAATAAGGCATAGTGATCCAGTCAACAAACCATCTGTTTAAATCCATCACAAAGTAGAAATGAAAAAAGAAATAGCTTACCTTTCACTCTTCTCTGTAAAAGCAAGAACAGAAACAGTGTCAGTAACAAGATACTTCTTAGTTTGTTGCAAATACCTGCACTGACAACTTTTCATTTTATATTCTACAGTGGAACCTCGGAAAGCTTCTGACAACGAAAAATTCGAATACCGACGAAACAAACTGCAAAAAAATTGAACCGCATAACGACGAATTATCCGGACAACGAACGAAGACTGAAGTGTCTACGCCCGGGTCACGTCTGCGTCACTTCCAGGTCTCGATGAGAATGACCCAGAAGTCAGAGTGCTAGCCGTAAGCGATAGCCGCTAGCGCTAGGGAAGCCAGCAGCTAGCCAGCGCTAGCCGGCTGTGAAACAAGACTGCCTCACCATCAGCATCTATGAATCAGCTCAACTCCTTAATGCAGAACCC
>JAQQAE010009356.1:0-14656 GCA_029823295.1 Pseudamia nigra
ATCCCCAACATAAACCCACAAGTCCCCATAATGCCGGGTGGCTCCCCCTAGCGGCACCCCACAGCCGCTACAATATACTGTATATCTCTGTATAAATAATGAAAACAATGCAGAATTTCAAGGGCAGCCAAGGAGGTTATGTGATCATGTTGGTTTGTCTGTTTCTTTGTTTGTCTGTTTGTCAGTTTGTCCATTTGTTAGCAGGATAACACAAAAACTAAAGGATGGATTTTGATGAATGGCCCTTTTTCACAATGTTAAAGAAAGTGAAAAATGGACCCAGAATTCACATCCTGATCAGGACCATCTCCAAAATTTAATGGGTTCTTCCCTAGCCCAAGGGCTACCTTTGGTCCAAATTTCATCAAAATCCATCCAGTAGTCGTTGCAAAATCCTGCTAACAAACATACAAACAGACAAACCAACATGATCACATAACCTCTTCGGCAGAGGTAGTTACAAGTGTTGAATATGCCACTGGAGGTGATTATATGACAAAAAAAAGTTTTCTAGATTTGAAACTGTTATAAAAAGAAACACAAGCTCTTACATGTGTGCTCCTGTTTCAGCACCATGGACAGAGACACATAACAACCATCCAACAGGTCAATCAGTCAGACACTTCATGGGTCCTTATGCATAGTAATTTTCATATTTCTAAAATTATGAGCACTGCAAGTAGTGCAAACAGTAGATGTCGTGTCATGACATTTTTCTTTCATTGTGTGCATTTAGGACTCGAAACTGCATAAACAGTCAAAGCATAGTGTGAAATGGCACAAGAAAGACTTGAAGCACACTGGATTCTCTTCTGTGCGTATTTCTAAACATAGTATGTGTGATTTAAAAGCAAGTCTTTGGTGTGCTTATTTATGCTAAGAAGTATTTTGCTATTCAAAAACTAAATAAGGAACAGAGGGGGACCTGAAGTTTAGAGGTCAGCATGTACATTTCTGTTAACCAAGATTCAGACAGCGGGACAGAGTCAACACTACTGGGAGATTTAATTAAGAATTACCCATCACAAAACACCTGCTGTCTCCTTTGTTCAACATATTTCTTGGCTTTAAAAGCATTTATCACACTTCTAATAGTCCAAAGCAATGTACTAAATATGCACAGTCGACTATGGAACACAAAACAAAAGGCGTATATCCACTTCTTCATGGTGGGTTCACATACTTGAAAGTAAACAGCCAGCACTTGATTTGTAATTGCAAATTTCAAGGTAATAACAACAACAACAGTAGCTGGAGTGGTCCTCTGTTTTCAAGTGGATGCAATGGAAGAGAAATAACCTGGCCCAAACATAATAAAAGGACCTTGAATGAGGTATTTGAAAAGCACATTTGGACCTTCTCTTTAAGCCTAAAATTAGAGAAGAGACGGCTTTTTTGTTTTAAGTGAAAAAAAAAAATTGACTCCCAAAAAAAAAGGAATAAGACCCACCTCGAGTTTCTGGTAATTAACATTTAACAGTTGCCAGGGAAGAGAAGAACAATTCATCTTCCCTACTTTAAATATACACCTGGTGACCTTTTACTGTCAGTATCTGCAGATACGATAGAAAGTGTTCGTTAAACAATACAGTTGCTTTTACATATGATCGAGAAATGTTAGAACTAGATGAGAAACAAACAAACAGTTGACCACCATAAACAGTCATGTCTGAAAATATGTGGTAACTGCAGTATTTTTCTGTTGTTTTTACAACATGGACATCAAACACAACCCTTGCATCAAAGTGGTATGTTGTGCAGTAGTCCAGTTATTGATCCATGAGCTGTCAGCACAAGGATAACAGTCCTAATGAACATTTGAGCAAATTCAACTCAATATTGATCTGTATTTGCCCATCACGCATCTTGGTCTGACTTTTCTGTCCAGCTCTAATGGTAATACTTATAGGTGCTACATACTGTACTGAAAGCTTATCTCTAAGCGATAAACAAGCTAACTAGGTTTACATATACAGTATACTGAGTAAAGGTGGTAAAAAAAAAAGTCAGTCATCAAATCAAGTATTAATCTTGACATCCACTCAGTCCTGCTGGTAATATAATTTATTAAAATGCACAACCTCAAATCTGTACAAATATTAATTCTAACAATTTAGAATTATCTGCAGGTATTAAATATTTTGAACATGTTTCAGAATTTGAGCTGCAACATTTTGGCAAAAAAGTTGCATTATTATTATTATTGTGTACATTGCCATATCTGTTTCAGCTGGCATAGTGATAAAGGAAAGTGCACACATTTCGTTTTTATGACTCTAGCATACAGACATAAACAAGCAGATGAAAATAACAATAATGATACAAAACTTTAAAAAATATACACTGCACCTCTCTGCTCAGGATTGTAGACTCAAGGGATTTAATAATACACCACTACATTTATTTGCAAAATTGCAACTGAATATTGCTCTTCATTACCTTTAAATGAATATCCTAACTTAATCAATTACATAACAAATGAAAAAGGACCAAAAAATGTAAACACGTAAGCACCATACATTGTTGAAATAACATAGCATAACATACTTCAACAATGTATGTTGTTTATTGTGCACTACTGTGGAGTGATGGATATTTACTGCTCTGGCATCTTGTCTGGTGGTCGACCCTGCCTCCAGCATCCCAATGGTACCATCCTGGTCGGGTTGCCTCAGTTGTAGCATTCTCACAGATGTCATTTTCTCCAGAGCCGTGGTGTCTATTGGGTGGGTGTGTTGACAGAGGAGTAGTCGTCTGGGATTAGTTCTTCCCCAGAAGTGTAGTTTGAGACATAGGACTACTCACAATAATCAGTCAGACCTGACCAAATCACACATGTTGGGAATTACAGTATCATAAAGGCAAGCATACATGCATTTGTAAAACTAGTTTAATTAATTGAGAAAAGGTCTTCCCAAATTGAGCCAAATGAGTGGTGCGTTATTAAATCCCTTGAGCTTATACAGTATCTAAACCATCACCAGACAGAGGTCTTTTTAAATGACTATTTTTACTATTTCTGCAGTTAGACCAAATATTAAACACAATGAACAGAAATCAACAAAACATTACAAAATCAACACAGAAAAAATAACAAGAAAATGATTACGAACATGAACAAAAACTCAACAAATTATGACCAAAGGAACAATATGATTAAAAAATGTATCAAAATGACTAAAACAAAGGGTAGCAACATATCAACAAAATAAACAAAATTGAGCAGACTATCAACAAAATGAACAAAAAATCCTCTTAAATGCTCTGAATATGGACTTTTCTGACCCTTTAAATTCCAGCCGTTAGTGATTATATAATTGCACATTTGGTCTGATTGTGATTTCATTAACTGCACAGTGAATTGGAAGAATGGCAATGACCGGACAACATGAACATGAACATGAAATACGTTGTGGTCATACAGTCTACAGTAAAATACTTTTACTGTAGACTATACTTTTAATTGTTATTCTCCGTACTGTCCAAACATTTTTGGTTTCAGCTTTTATATCTTTGTGGGGTGTGATGGTAGAGATGTTAGCACCGTTGCCTCACAGCAAGATAGTTCTGGGTTTGATCCATGCATTTTTGATCAAATCTATTAAAAAACTAAAAAAAACTAGCAAAATCATAACTAAAATTAAGAATATGTGCAAAAAATGTCTAAGAATGACTAAAACAAAAAAAATCACCAAAATATGAACACCATTCCAAAAGATCGCCTTAAATTCCCCTATCTGGACCATTAAATTGCAGCCTTTTGTGATTATATAATTGCATATTCAGATTAAAATTGTGATTCCATTGCACCTTTATTTCAAAGCTGCATGTGTTTTCACACTGGGCTGTACTTTCTTTAAAAGACGGGTGACAGAAACTTTCAAAGTCAACCTATCTGACTTAATACAATATACATATGTATTCCAGGCGTGTAGTGTCTACACAGTGTGAGGGCTCATGTCAAAAGTGCTTCCAGTCACTTCTGAAGACACACTGTGACTGACATTTACATCAAGCACACAAGGTCAGAGAGTCCAGTGGTGCTTAGGCATATGTGTACAGTTACAAAGTTATATACAGCACAATGTGTACATAATGCTATCAAAAAGTGAACAGCATGAAAAACAGTCCCGTTGTCCTTCTTTAACTTTTACTAACACAGACGCACTTCTCCACCATAAAAATATCTCTCACAATAAATCAGATGGGAAAGGAAGGAGACACTAACAACAATTTTTTATTGCCTCACTAAGTGCGTGCTGACTAGACAAGATAAAGTGTTTAAAAAGGAGGAAATTTTCAACTGGCTGCATTAAAGCACTCTATTAACTGATTTAACTGACAAAAAAAGAACGATTTATATAGTCACAGTTTAAATACTCCCCAGCTGTAATTTCTTTCTGAACAGACTCTTACTTAGTGCAATAAAATTCACATTCATATCACAGAAAAATCAGGTTTATGAGTCCAGTACTAGAATAACATTTGAACTGCAGATACTGTACTAGTGTTTGTGCATTCATGTATTCATACGTGTGTGCGTGTGTGTGTGTGGGGGTGTGTGTGTGTACATATGAATTTGATTACATACAGCCTTTTGTCTTCTGTGTGGAAAATCAACAATAACATTCCAGCCCAGGGGAGCCTATTAAAGAGCAGGTCTCTCCAGTGTATGTGTGGGTTTAAAAATAGCAGCCATGTGTTAGAGTGATGGGTGAACTTCCACAGCTTACTCAGGGGGACTCAATTAAAATGAGTATTTTTCTCCACTTTTTCTCTCACCTGCAGCACTAGGACTCAGGTACAGACCCGAAGCTTGGCATTTGCCAGTTTAAACATCCAGCCAACGAATGAACATGGTTTTCTCTGGGTAAATAACATCAAAGATTCTTAGATATAAATGTATTATTGATTTGCAGCGAAACATGTACCAGCCAGTGACGGCTTACACTGCAGTTGGAAGTTTTGTTGCACCACTGCCATTGGGATATGCTGGCACATTTTCTGTAGAAGGTGAATTAAGTGTTTCTAATCCTGTAGAGGTGGTTGAATTGAGGTAGTGCATGACCCTTTCTTAATTTAAAAATATGCTCTTATAAATTCTAAATATGTAAGTCAATGGCTCAAAAGCACCCGGCTTAGCAGCCATTCCAAACGCTACTGAAATCCAAATGGAGGTACAGGCAGGCTCCTTCATTTCATACCATCCTACATGTTTCACTGACTGTGCTATGATCCTTAAACAGAGTGTGATGTGCTATCAGTGTGGGACAGCTGTGCAGCCATGTCGCTAAAGCATGGTAGCACAGTGACACCATGGTAATTCGACTGTCACTATGTTCATTATTATACAAGAGAAAACGGGACAGAGGGACAGAGGTACGTTCTGTTATGGTTAAATCCACCCAAGATGTCTGGTGTCGTAGCACGGTGCTCAGACTCTACATATTACAGTAATGACAAGGGCTCTTATCTTTAATATTGCATGTAGCAACAGAATATGATTACTAGCAGTCAGACAGACAAATCAGAGCAACTAGAAATCATTTCATTTTGTGTCTGTGTCTTGTTGACTTAATTGTTACACTAGTTTGTGTGCTAAAAGGGAAATACTGTATTCTTTCTGATATGTATACAAACAAATACATGTTTGTAACATTGCTGTCCTTTTTGCTCAGCCAAACATCTCTAATATGCAAATGTATATTTTAGCTCTTAATCATTTTATCCAAATTACCTCCATTCAGGGAGCAGACCTGGATTTGAAGAATGCCTGTGTATTTCTTAATAACATGACATTGGCTGGACAACATGAATATGAAATACTGTTGCGTTCATACTGTCTATGATGGAATACAAATCAAGGTGGCATGGTGGTGCAGTAGTTTGTCTCACAGAAAAAAGCTTCTGGCTTGGATCAGTGCAGCTTTTCTCCAGTTATTTTGGTATCCACTGCCATCTAAAACAGCATGTAGTGTTGTTGACCAAGGGACTGGTTAACATCTAGATCTGGTCCCAAGGTGCCGTCATTGGCAACTTAATGCTCCTAATGTAATGAAATGGGTTAAAAGCAGAGACTGGATTTCCCTTTGCAGTGTTCACAATGTGCACAATCAAGAAAAGGAAGAACAGAATATATCTGCACCTTATTAGTGAAAGAAATGTCAGAATGTGTAACATTGCAAATTTATACCTTGAGGACACCTGGCCTAGGTGTCATCCTTAGGCACTGATCACCAGAAAAGCCCAAGATCAACAACCAAACAACTGTCAAACAGTATGAGTCACTGTAATGCATACAGAAAAGTTCACAGAGAATCAGATTTTTTCCATAGATACAGTGTGAAGGATAAAGAGGGTCTTCTTAGTTGTTTCCATCTGTTCAAAAAGCACTGATCTATGAGATGCCCAAGCCTCAGCAAACAATAGCACATTGTATCAAACTCCAACCTAATTTTGCTCAAAGAAAATGTTCCTTCCATATGAGCCCTATCCAGACAAATAACTCTCTTATTTATGCTACTGCTGCACTTGGATGCATTATACGGTTAATTTGGATATTGAAGCATACCGCGACCAGCGGGATTCCACTCTCCAGCTCTACACTTGAGGCTCAAATGGCATTACAAACTCTGTAATCTAATCACTGGCCAGTGTAGGAATGCAATCCACAGCACAAGCCCCAGGAAACTCCTGGGCATACAAGCAATTAATTAACTTAATTGCATGGTTAACTTAATTGATTACCTTGTTATTTTGCTAGCCTTGATATGGTTCCATTGCACAGTGAGATAATATAGACATAATGTGAGTATTAGCCCATGGGCAGCATGAGTTTCAGGTATCTCTCTCGTCACTGTCTGCTCTTGAGTCAGTGAAAAACCAGTGCCCTACTTGTGCAGTGAGTGAGTAATTGTTGTCAAATTATCATGCCATTATCATAAGCATAATTAGTTTTATTTATTAGCCATTAGTTGAATATATTCAACACAAAAATGATAAGCAGGGCACTGCTGTTGCTGACTAGTGCCAGTGCGGCTGAGTCGCACCATAATGTCACAAAGATAAAGCCTGGGTAAGAACACAGCATGGGAATAAATTATGCTTCCTATCAGCCAATAGCAGTCGCCTTTTGTTAGAAATTTATAATGACAGCTCAGATGTAACTTATCTTAAGCTGAAGTGTTATGAAAGAGTTGTTCTCTGAGAAGGAGGAAGGAGAGAAACCACCACACATGCATCCCTCAGTGTGAAGGCTGGTAAAGCCAGAGGCATTTATCAGTGGAATGAGTTGGCCTCAGATTTGGCCTGAGACAACTGTCATATCAACACTGCTTTAGGGTAGGGCAGCCAGCTCTCTCTCTTTCTCTCCACTCTTTGCTGCTTCCTGCTTCAGTTCTCCATTATCCTCCTGCCTGTTCTCTCTGTCTTCCCTGTCTCACTTGTCCTAATCTCCCTTTCTCCCCCTCTGCTCACTCATCTCCATTCTTTTCTTGGTCTCACACTGTTCCTCCCTCCTCACTCTCCTCCAGCTCTCCGTCTGCTGTGTGTATGAAGGATGACTCTCCCTCCTAGCCTGAGTATATTAGCTCCCTGGCCTCACTCTTTCCTGACAGTTCCGACCTTGTTAGAACTGGAGAGTGAGACGTCCACTTTTACAGCTGTAAAAAAAAAAAAAAGAAAGAAAGAAAAAAGAAAAAGAATCCCTGCAAGGGCAACTGTATGACTTTTTTTACCTTTTAGTTTTACCCTTGAAGAGGGATGTACATAAACACATCATCATCAGTGGGTGATCATTAAGAAGACTTCTGCCAGTGCCAAACATCTCACTTCAAAACTCCTTGTGTGTCTATTTTTATCCAAAGAAATACAGCTGGGGCTTGGATTTGTTTCTAAAACTTTTTTTTTAGAAAACTTTTCACTGAATTCCACATAATGGTCTGGAGAACGAGTGGTACCACCCACCATACAAACACACCTTGATTTTTATACTTCTTTTAAAACCAATTACCATACTTCATCATGCTCCATGGCACCATTAAATGAGCTCATTAAATACCTTTAGGATTACAAATCAAAGTAATTGCCAATTAGGATTTGCCTAATTGTGTAAAACTTCAAGTATCTGATGCTTTCTCTTAGTTTGTGTCATGTGACACTGGGTACCTGTCTATCAGCTGAGCTATTGTGATGATTGATGCAGATAAGCAGAATCAGCCTGGATCAGCTATTTATATTCTCACCATAGTCATTTGTGGGTGAAGCTGAAAAAGACAGACAGACAATAACTGAAAAAATAAACTTATGTCTCTGTCTAAATCATGTCAGGAATATGTAATAGCAACCTTAAAAGCAAGGGAAGAAAGTGACAAATTTAAGCTGAGTTTTATGTCTCTCTTAAAGTGATAGCCCACCTAATGTCAAACATCGCAGATATAAACACTTTAAAGTAATTTCCTTCATTTCCTACACCTTAATCCTTCCAAGGGTTGGGAAGGGTGCCGGAGTCTATCCTGGCTGATTTAGGGCGAAGGTGGGGTACACCCTGGATGAGTTTCCAGTTCATCACAGAGCTGATACATAAAGACAGACAACAATTCATAATCACATTCATGCCTATGGGTAATTTAGAGTGACCAATTAACCTAACCCTCAGAGCAGGCCAACACCAGTCCTCGAGAGCCACTACTCTCCACTAGGGCTAAGACAGTTGGAAACCAGGCAGGGCAGTGGCTCTCGAGGACTGGAGTTGGCCACCCGCTGCCCTAAGCCGGAATACCCAGAGACTCCATGCAGACGCAGGAAGAATATGCAAACTCCACCAAAAAGCCCCGCCCACTGCACCATTATATCAAATCATTTCAATGGTACTAAAATGTTTGAACCAGTTGCCAGTTTTTATGATGTGAAAAATTATGAATTCATTGACATGGATTTCATTATCATTGTGCACTTTCTGTTCAAAAGAAAAAGCTTGCAAACTCCAATATTCTGTTGAATTGCCTTTAGCTTTGATCAGAGTATGCACTCAACAGGTTTATGCACTGCAGCATTTGGAGCATTCATTTACACCATATCCTGCATCAATAGAGAGTCAGAACACTGTGCAAAGTCATCTCCAGGACATCCCAGTGATTCTCAATGGGGTTTAGGTCTAGACTCTGTGGTGGCCAATCCATGTGTGTAAATGATGTCTCATACTCCCTGAACTACTCCATCACGTTTTGAACCCTGTGATTCCTGGAATTGTCATCTTGAAATATGCCCATGTCAACAAGGAAAGAAAGAGAAAGAAGAAATGAGAAGCTCCTCGCTGCATTAGTTCACGTAAAAACACTGACTGAAACATATTGAAACAGGAATAAGCAGTACAATATCTGATGTACAAATTATAAAGTGGTTAATTGTTTTAGCTTTATCTCTAAAATGCCATAATTTTGCAAGGTAGGTGCAGGGGCATCACCTTTCAGTATTTTATCAGTGTTAAATGTCTAATTACTCTAATGCAGCAGGATTTATTTAATATCCTTGGGCTGTTCCGCAAAAATACCAAACTCTTTCCAACTATATGTGGCTTTTTAAATAGAACAGTAAATCAAACTTTGCTACAGGGAATACAAGTCTATTTTCTTCCTTCTGCTACAACATACAGAGCATTTGTACAATATATGGACATACCTGTAGGTTTCTCTAAATTTAGGGAGTGCAACATAATAGAGGGCTGTCTCATGTGAACTCCTGCTACCTAATTGCTACCTCTGCACCGTGAGTCATAAGGAGTGCAGCATAAATCCATCCCAGCTACTTTATGTAACAATAACACTGCAGAATGTGCTAGGTGAGCCATAATTGCCGGAAGTATGGGGCCTCACTGTCCCTGTTTCCCCGCACCTGTTTAGCTCATGTGCAGCAGTTAACAGACAACCTAAAATATTCATTTAGGAAGCACCACTCGCAATGTGTTTGTCCTAGATGCATCTAAAATGGTCAAGCCGTGTTTAAATTCCTTTTGCATCTTTCTTGTGTTAGTATTTGCATGTTGGCACCACTTTGGAGCTGGTTGACTGAAGCTGCATGCAAGGTTTTCTGGTAAGACTAAAGAACACAGCAGGAGTGATCTGTAGGCAGACTTGTGTTGCTGATGCTTGACTTGCACTGCCTCAGAATGCATAAATAGTCTTAAGTCTGGAATTGCCCCTTAGGCTGGTAAGTTTTGTCAAGGGAAAGAGGTGGGTCGGCTGGGTTTAAAATGGTCTTCAAGAACTGCATGTGTGGAGGCCCGGGGTCGGCAACATTTCCAATCTAAAGAGCCATTTTTGGACAGCTAGAAAAAAAATGTCTCCAAGAGCCGCAGAAAATATTCAAACCCTTTATGTAGCACATAAAATATGATGCATTCCTCTAGCCAGCAACATGTTAACACCAATTTCTAAGGACCAAGCAGTAAGGCAACAAGTAGACAAGAATTCACGGTTCACAAAAATAGGGTTTTATTCACCCAACAAAAGTCAATGCAAGTTACAAATCAAATTTCAAAGATTCAGCCAATAAAACAGGTCAAAATAACAGAAGTGTACTCATAACATTAACTAAGGCAGACAATGGTAACAGAACAAACTGACCTGATATAATGACACAGAGGGGAACATATATAATGGCTGGGTCAAACCATTACACACAAAAGAGGAAAACAAAACAGACACTAAAAAAAGGTACATTTCACCAATATTTTTGATCCATTTTCATTCATTTGATTTATAATTTTAGTCTTTTTTATTTTTTTATTCCTTTTCCTGATATTTTTTCTCATGTTTGTCTTTATCTACAGTAGTTAATATTTTTGTTCATTTTTGTTCATCTTTGATCATGTCATGTATTATATTGTTTAATTTTGTTCATTTTTTGATTATTTTGTTGATTTAATGCTAGTTTTGCTAATTTTGATTTATTAAGATATTTCCATCAATGGACAAAGACACAGGAGCTAGTGGAGAGGGTCTAAAAAGCCACAGGTTGCAGACCCCAGTTACAGGCTGAGTCAAAGACACTGTATGCCTGTTTGCAGTAAGCTGATAAAATACATACTGTATTAATATTAAAGACAAATTTGTACTCTATACTCACACATTCACTTCAAAGATAAATTCTCAACCACAGGGACAATCAGTAGAGCATCCATGTTGTCTGATCCCTGATATCTAATTTGCATTTCAAACATTTAAAAAAAAAACCACAGTACTGTGCAGTACTACCTAAAAGTTTTAGGTACCTTGGTATTGTTGTTTTAGCAAATTAAAGTGAATTTAAACATGCATTTTTCGATCTCAATTGAACCAGAATATACATGAAGAAACATTTCAGTTTCTCCACGATGAAATGTCACTACGAAGTATTACCTTCCCTTGCTGTTAATATCTTTTGAACTATTGAGGACAGAAATTATGAGATCAAGTGACTTAACCCAGGTTTCATTCAGCCCATGTCAATATTGTTTGGCCAATGGCTTATCACAGGAACGGAAATCACACTATGGACTTTAACCTGTTGAACCCATTTAGTTCTAATTTTTATGTTTTATTTGTTATTTATATTTATTTATATTTTATCCGCATGTGTGTGGTCATTAAAAACTTGACAATAAGATAAGACGACAACAAAGCCAAGGTGCCTGGAACGTCTGCAAAGCACTGTATATCAAAACCAGACAAGAAATAATTCAAGAATCTAATTAATAAACCTTAATGCATTTATTTGTGTAATTATAAAGGTGCAGTCTACAATGTTGCCAAACTAGCCAATCTTTTGTGGCAGAGCGATATAAATGATTAAACAGGCAACCTGCCAGTCAGCACAGCTTACCACCTCACAGTTGTCAACATAGTACTGTATGTCTGTTCTTTTCTTACCTGTACCAGATGTTAAAGGAATCTAGAAATGTAGGCTCTCGCTCCTCAGTCATCCTGTGGTTAGATTAGTTACAGATGCTACTGTCGGTCTGGAATAGCTGTAGCTGTGACTGTTTTCAAGTGAGTGCATGAGCCTGTGACCCTATGAGCTGCGTTGACTGGCAAACATATATAGCAGACCGCAACAAAAAATCAGCGACTGGCTAGTTTGCCAACATTGTGGCACTTTTAAAGTATTTGAAATCTATATGTTTTCGTTATGAAAGCTTGACAACATAAGAACATGGAAACTTAATCTAATTGTATTAAATTGTAAAACAAAAAAGTAATTCATCAAAAAAATATCTACAAAGGGTGGGTTTGTCTGGTTACAGTAAAAACTTTGACTGCTTACATTATTTTAAAATGTCAGTAAAAATGTCCATAGACTTAGTGTAGTTTTGCACAGATCTGCTGTTACGGTTCTAAGAACTGATGTGCACTGGTTTGTAAATACTTGGGGACCACTGCAGTAGACAATGTATCTCTAATGAGATCCAGTCTCACAATGTGAGGGGAGTTGAAAACTCCACAAAAGGATTTTAAAAATGTAAATGTACAGGGGGTTAAGTAAAAAATGAGCACTTTCCTCTTGTTGTTTCTTGTAGCCATGATAACGTGGCAGGGTTCATTACAAATGATAAAAAAAGACCCAGGCCATTTCGGGTACTGCCTAAGCCAAATTAATGTAAAAGCAATGTGAAGAGCATTAAAACCAACTAATCACTTGTCCCAGACTGAATAGATGCAACTGGTCCCCAGTGGATTTCTTCAGTGAGTTTTGTGTTTAAGCTTTCAGCCATTTTTTATTTACCTTTCTAGGTTGTTATATACAAATATGGCAATGATTATAATAATGGTCTAAACAGCAACATAACATATTTCAATTGAAATCTGATTTATTATTGTCCACATGTCTTTCACAAACTTAGAGAAAACACTGAAATCCAGACCTGAGCCTAGTAGAAATGTATGTTAAAAAAAAAAAACACTTAGAGAACTTGAGGAAGATTTCCCAAGAAAGTCCTGCTGAATACCTGGCTCCTACTCATCTACACCAACATAATGTTACATATTACACCTTTAATATTTTCCTTCTTGGCCAATACTTATCCTGCTGTTAAGTCTCACATAAAAGTCACTGTAGTATTTTTTTGCATAATACAGCAGGCAGACAAATGTGTGATTACATAACCTACCTTTTTTATTATTACAGCCCTTTCATTACACCTGGCGCATGCTATATTGTTCTCCATCTCTCTCTTTTAACAGTGGGATTTTAAAATATAGAATTTTCTCTTTAAATCTAGTCTTTGTAGACTTTTAAAAACAGCACACTCAGCCTCCTGGTCTTGGGTGCCCTCCAACCCTGCTATAACATGGCAGTGGTAATAGAAAACCATAAAAGCTCTGTATGTGATGACAGGGTAATAACGGTAGATTTAAACTGTGGCAGACCAGGCAGCCTCCCCAGGCATAATGACCAATACAAATGCATGTGTGGGAGCCTATAGATTGAGGTCAATAATCACACCTATTGTTTATTGTCATCATAATATGAAAACAGTGAAGGTTAATAAAATTGATCATTTTGCTTTTCAGTTGGAAGCAGTTGAGAAACTAGCCCCAATAGAATTGTAAAACCCCCGTCTAGGATACCTTAAATGAACCAAATACATTCCTTGGATTACATTCAAATTCTTGTAATGATTGTGCTCTGTGTGTATTTTCATAGACTACATTATATAATGGGGAACATGGGAGAAAGGGGGAAAAAAGGAAGACTGAGGAAGTGCAAAAGACTACAAATAATATGACTATGCGGGATTCATTTCAATAGAACTAATATAAGGAAAGTCAGGCACATAAAAAACACACACTAATTCAAAGTCATTTCCAGAACAGAGCTATTGCCTGCAGTGCTGGGGAGCAGCGTGACTAGGACGGGACTAGCCTCCCACCAGTGGCTTAGAATGCTAATAGGCCTCACAAATGGGTCAGGAGCAGCTAAATGAGAGGTAAATAGGCTTGGCTAATTATGCAGCAGCCAAACCTCCACCAATCAGGATGAGAGGACACAAAGGCCAATAAAGTGACTAGTGTTAGACAGGCTGGTTTAATTAGTTTATAGCAGCACAGTAGCAGGTTTATGCAAGTGGGTCAGTCGAGAAGGATGACTAATGGATGGGCTGTAGAAACGTAGGGGACGGTCATCTTCACCAAAGGAAAGTGATTTCTCATTATGTACATTTACTCAACTATAAGCGCCGCTGAGGGGAGGCTAATAGATGTTCAAGCTCAGCAAGCGCACCCATAAACCAGACAAACTCAACTTAAAACTCAATAGGGTGCTGTCTGGCCTGCCAAGCGTTTTCTAATTTACAATGATAATAAACAGATTCACACTGGGATTTTTTTTAAATGTTTAGAAATGTACTCAAGCATCTATTACATGTTACAGATCTTAAATGCAGTCAAACACTAAATTTATCTGACATACACTACCAGTCAAAAGTTAAGGGATGTTCTATTTCTTTGTTTTTTCTTTATTTTTATTATTTTCAGCATTGTATGTTAATACTGAAGACATCCATACTGTAAAAGAATATGTACACTGCCTGGCCAAAAAAAGGGCACCACCTGGATTTAACTAAGCAAATAGGTACGAGCCTCCCATTGGATAATTTCTGCATGGGTGATTATGTTTCAGC